>JAJMDB010000005.1:369915-545254 GCA_030573315.1 Osmozyma mogii
TTTTTTTTTTTTTTTTTTTTTTTTTTTTTTTTTTTTTTTTTTTTTTTTTTTTTTTTTTTTTTTTTTTTTTTTTTTTTTTTTTTTTTATTTTCTTTCCTTTTTTTTTTTCTGACCATCCTTGCTTTAGCTCCAACACTACACTTTCGGTTCCACCCACTTTCTTCAAGAATTCAACAAACCACCCTGCTCTGCTGTTCCCATGGAAAAAGATTTGCTCACGAGGTGGCGTCCTCACATTGAGAGCATCCCCATCTTGGGGCCCCTGTTGGGGCTTCTCATTCAGCTTTTCACAGCCCTCCTAATTACAAACTACATCAACACCCCGCAAAACCCACCAAAGCTCTTCCCGCAGATGGGCCAGGTGATGCATCACAGCCATGAGAACCACGACCTTCACGACATAAACGAAAATGACGACCACACTGCTAGCTCCGACGAGCTCCGGCAGACTCCGAGCTCCACCCCCCAGCCGTGCTCCACCGGCATCACCACGCGGCTCTTGCCGTTCAAAAACGACAAGGGCGAGATCGAGTGGGCTTTCACCGACGACTTGCCGCCTGGCTCTGAGTTAGACGCATTCAAGGTTAACCCCGAACCAATCAAGCAGGAACGCCAGGACCTGGTGCTTCTGCCGGTTACGTCCAACGACTCGGAAAAACGGTCTGTTTTGGCCAACACCCCGTCGTCTACAGCCTCGGACGACGAAAAACTGTCCGGCAAGGAAAACGACCTGGAGCTCCACCAGTGCCCACACTGTCTGACGACATTTAAAATGAGAGGCTACCTCACGCGGCATTTGAAGAAACACGCCTCGGAAAAGGCCTACAAGTGTCCGTTCCACAAAACTACGCTGTTCACGGACGATAATCACGTGGAGCACAAGTGCCACCCGAACGGAGGCTTTTCCAGAAGAGACACGTACAAAACACACTTGAAGCTGCGGCATTTCCGGTACCCACAAGGCACGTCCATCCGGGACCGGTCCAACCTGCCAGGACACTGTCTGATGTGCGGAGAATGGTTTGAGAACGGAGAAATCTGGTGTGAGATACACGTGGAAGGCGGAGAGTGCAAGTACCTCCCGTCCGGGTTTCGGGGCAAGTCACGGATCAAGAACCGGCTCAAGAAGCAGCTTGCCAAGATGGCCAAGGAGCAGAAACAGATGTTGAAGAAAAACGGCAGTCTACCGGCTGGCCAGGTGCCGGACACACAGGCCATGGCCACGCCGACGCTCAGCACGCCCAACTCCATCAACACCCCGCTCACCTCAGTGGCGGGCTCCTACGACCACCACTCCCCCACATACGGCACCTCCGTGCCTCCCATGCCGCTAGTGGCGGAGCAGCATCCTCCTGAGCTTCAGGACTACGACGACGACTTCTGTCTCGACGTGGAGCAGATGGGGCTCTCGCTCTTGCCCCCGGACCCGTACCTCCACAGCTTCCCGCCCTACATTCCTCCATACTGACCGTTATGCTGTACTATATCCCGAATATATCGTCCATCGCCGACTTTGGCTTCTTCTGTTTCTTCTTCTCTTTCTTTTCCTTCCTCTCCTTCTTCTCTTTCTTCTCCGGCTTGTTCCTCTTGTCCTTCTCTGGCTTTATCTCCGTTATCTCCGGCCTCTCCGTAAACGAGTACTCCGGGGCTGGCCCGGACAGTGTGGCTGGAGCCAGGGGAAGCACAAGCTCGCCAAGATCATCGTCGGCTTCTATCTTGGGCTTCTTTTCCTGTACAATAGCCACCTGGTGGACTCCGTCTATCTCCGAAACCAAAGTGGCCAACGCCAGCAAACTGGCCACAAGGGCAAAGCCGAGCCCGATGAACTGGCCCAATGCAATTATTCCGTGAAACTGCCGGAATGCCCAAGGAAACACCCGTTTCACCAAATGACTTCCTAATCGGGCAGTTTCCGACGAAATCCGGTCTCTGAGTTGCTGCCGTTTGGCTCCCTTGGCCTTTTCAACTAAAAATAGCAACTTTCGGACCCCTCGAACTACCATATTTAGGTGTCTCCACCAAACCGCCAAATGCTGCTGGTTCTTGTGCTTGTGGTATACCAAATAGAGCATTCGCCATTCGTGGCAAAGTCGTAGCTGTTTCTCCTCGCTGAGCATGGTCCGTTTGGGGTGTTGTGGTTTGGATGTACTGGTTTTTGGGGTTTTTGGGGTTTTTGGTTATGGTGGTTTGGTGGTTTTGGTAATGGTGGTTTGGTGGTTTTGGTGATGTGCGATGAGATGTGGAGTAGATGTATAAGAGTTGGCTGAAAGTGCACAAAAAAAAAATATAAAATGGAGGGAAAATATAAAAGTAGAAGGAAACGAAGGAGAAACGGGGAATTTTTAGATAGCTAGTGGAAGCAGAAAAAAGTAGTAATAAAAGGGGGAAGAATTGTGTCTGGTTGGGTTATCTGGATTTGGCCAAAAAGCGTGAATTTGCACAACTTCGTACACAGAATTGCCTGAGGAGACAAAGAAGCTCCCCGGAGAACTCCACGAGCCAAATGTTGCTGAAATAGCACGTTTTACTTGATATATGGCCATTTTGAGTCGATCACGTGATGAGTAATGTGACCCATAAGCGAGTCCCGTAACTCGCCAGTGGGAGCGAATATTTAGCCAAACGAGACATTTCCTGGTTCCGGCCGCATTCAGGACTTCCCAAATACACTCCACTCAGCCGTAGAGGGAGATTCTGTGCAAAATGGTACTGGCTCAATGACCACCCCTAGGCGCGACATTGTCGTATGTCGTTCTTAGCAGACCCTAGGCAGTGGCCAAGCTGCCAAATATTGAACACTAGATAGTGGTAAAAGTAGCACTTTCTGAGTCAACAGCGAATGCTGAAATACCAGCTTCTGAGTTTTCAGCCCTATCTGTTTTTGCAGCAAAGACAACACTAGAGCTTTCTAGGAACAAACCCTAAATTCGTAGTCCAATATATACCTTCGGCTTTTAAGTACTTTGTGAAAACACGGCTTCTTTTTCCTTGGTCTGACCAGTTTACTGATTCAGCCGTTCACCAAAACCACACTAGCTGCCATATACTTTGTGCTAATAACGTCAATCTTCCCCATTAAACGTCAATTCTACGTATTACATTCTCTGAAGGCAATTCCCGATTTGCCAATAATTTCAGCCGTATTCCCAATAATTTCAGCCGTATTCCCAGAAATTCACGCCAAGTTGTAATTCTAGCCACACTCCATCGAAACAGAAAAGGCTTCGCATGCTCATCACCACACCAAACAAATTCCTTTAGCCAAAAAATAAAAACTCCCAACGGCCGAATTCCGTTTCCCCTACATTTCCTGAAAAAACCGGAATTCCAATTTTCCATTCGCTGTGTGGCCGATTTCGCTTTCCGCAGTGCTCATCTCACATTAACTAGCATTCTGACCACTCTTCCCGTGGTCTTCCCGTGGTCTTCTACTACCCAAAGTCAAACTCACCGGAGTTCATTCTGCCTTTCGGAGTTAAACACAACTACGTTCGGAGTTAAACACAATACGTTCGGATTCGTGATGACCACAATAGAACAAGCAAAATCCCTCCTCCAGAGCTCACAGGAGCAGAAAGCAGTGGAGCTTCTAGCCGGGGCCATTGTGAAAGAGCCAGAAAACGTCCAGCTTTTGGAAGTCTTTGGCGAAGCCTTGCTTGAAGTCAACGAGGTGGAAACAGCATACAACGTGCTCAGCAAAGCGGTGGAAAAAGACCCAGAGGCCGCTTTGGGCGTGGACAAGTTTCTCTACCTTGGCCAGATTGTTGGTGGGGCTGACGGCGTGCAGCTTTTAGACGTGGCTTTGGCCCGGCTTTCGCTGCAGCTTGAGCAGATAGCCAGCTCGCAAGGCGAAAATGACCCGGTGCTTGTGGAGTTGGCCAAGTTGTACCCGAGTGCGGCGGATCTCCTGCAATACCTCATTAGGAAACTCAACTCGGCGGTTTTCGCCGAAATCGAGGTGTGGATGACCGATTTGTGCATGGAAGAAGAGGCTGAGAGCCAGTGTGATCTGCTCATCGAGAAGCTGTTGGCGCTTGATCCGGAGAACCCAGAGGCTTTGTCGCTTTTGTGCCTGATTCGGATCTCCCAGCAGAGAAACGACGAGGGCAAAGAGGCCCTCACGAAGGCCTGGGAGCACTTCCAGCAAAGAAAGGCGGTTTTGGCCGCCGACGCAGACGCCCACGACGAGCTTGTGGAGCTCGTGCAGCCGTTGATTGGGCTTGCCCGTTTTGCCGTGGAGTTGGCCATGTACGACGTTGCTCCGGCCATCTGTGCTGCTGTTTCGGAGATAAACGATAACGCCGTGGACGCGTACTACCTTGAGGGCTTGGCGCACATCTTCAAGGCCAAGCAGCTTCACGGCGGCGATGGCAGCGAGGACTACCGGGAGACGGACCTTGGTGCTGTGGTTAACTCCGCTAACTCCGATATCTCCGCCATCCTCGCCGAGGCCCGCCTGGCCTTGACCCAGGGTTTCCGTGCCGTCAACTCCGCTGCTGCCGAGTCCACCGACCCGGACGTGGCCGTCCAGATCAACGAGTTGCTCCGTCCGCTTGGTGGGCCCAACATGGAGGAGATTTTGCCTCAGAAGGTGGCCGATGATGAGGACTGGGAGGATGAGATCGAGAGTGACGACGAGGCTTGAGAGCGTAGCTCGAAAGCCGAGACTTTCTACGAAAGAAATCTTTCACTGGACAACGGCAGTGCTAATGAATCATAATGTACGTTACTGTAGTTACTTGTTTGAATGCGGATGCTAAGATGCTGTTCACATCATGTTGAAGACGTTCGGAATATCTTTGAACATCTCCGAGGTGTACATGTCCAAGTGGATGGCCCCGTAATCTCCGTCTCGGAGACTCTGCTGCAAATCCGGCAACGGAAGAAGAGACTGCCATTCTCCGGGCAAATCGTCAATGACCACCTGGTCCCGGGGCTTCTTCTCCTGCAAAACCTCAATGAACTTCTCACACACAATAAGATGGCGGTCGACAATCCACCGTTTCTGGCGGAACTTGTTCAATTCACGGAAAAAGTCCTCCAAAACGTAGTCGGTTTCCTTTCGGTACGACCCCGGCTGGCCCTCCAAGATCTCCACAGCACGTGCTTTGGTGAATATCGACATGGCCATCAGCAACAGCCAGGTTTCAAGAGACCCGGCGGTGATTTGGAAATCCTCAAGCTGCCGGAAATACCAGAGGATGTTGGCGGAGGCCCGGATCGTGGACATTTCCGGAACCAGACGCGGGATGCTGGGCAAATTGAACCGCATCTTCTGCGAAACAAGAATAAGCACGTTGCTCCAGATCCGGGTGGTGAAGTACAACTGGTTGGCCACGTACGTTTCGCTGTTGTTGAGAAATTCGTCATTTTCCCACAAAAGCAGCGAGAAAACCTGCCTGGACAAGTCGGAGCGGCACACTTCAAACTCGGCTCTTTCGAATTCCTCCACGTTTGACTGCTCAAGCCGTTTTTGGTAGTTATCCACCGCCGCATCGCCAAACGGCTTGTAGAGGGCATTTAGCACAAGCTCGCAGGTTTTCAGTAGATTGACCAAATGCAACAACACCGGGTTCTGGGGCATCTCGATGTTGCATTCGTCCAGGCGGATAAACGGCAATCTCGTGGACGTGGCGGCTTTGATGCGGTCTAGCACGAAAAGCGTCCAGAAGATGTTTTTTGCTTCGGTTTCAGAGATCTCCGGCTCCTCCACCGACGCCAGCTTGTACAGGCTCTGTCTGAGATGGAGCCCGAGCAGACAGCACGTGTGGATGGCCACGGCTAGATCGTTTTCGCTGCATTCTCGGCCCAAACCGTCGGGTCTGTGGTGGAGCAGCAAAAGCGACAAAACCTGGAGCTTGAGGAGCCGGGAACAGATGCCAAAGTCGGCCCGAACGGTGAGGAGGTGGCGGACTTTCAGCTCGAGCTCCAGCACAAGGTGGCGCATGTCCCGGAGATAGTCGGAGTTACCGGAGCTACCGGAGCTACCGGAGTTATCTGCGTGCCTCCGCCGGAACACCGCCCTTAGCACCGGCTCCGTCACCGGGTCGTGCAGAATCGCCAACACCATCGCATACACCAAGAGGTTGTTCTGGCCGTCCTTCGCCGAGTCGTAGGCAAGCCAAAACGCGTTTTCGTCAATGAACGGCAATATCGAGTTGAGCTTGAAGAAGTAGATCCGGAGCAACTTGCGGACCTCCTCGGGGCGGAACTCGTACTCGGGGCTCAGCAACGTGAACGCGTGGATCAGAAGAAGGTGCCGCCACGTTTTCTCGGACTTAAGCGTTAGCGGTTTCTCCGGCTCGCTATCGTCGTGGATTGTCTCGGAGTCCTGGGTGGTTGGCCGGTCCGAGGCCCACTCTAAAACAACCGTTCGGGGCGGTTTGGCCTTGGGTTTGGTTTTCCGCCCGCTCGAGCCAAACTGGAACGAAAACGTCTTTCGGAGAAAGTCAAGCAGAACCTCGTGGGCGTGCCTGAAAGATGCCTGTTTGTACGTGTGGAAAAGAAGCTGCTGCTTTTTCTGCTTGAGGTCGGCCCGGTGTGGTTTGTCAAAAGTGCACTTGAGCCCGTTTCTTTTGCAGTTCACACACTGGATCTGGGCCCCGCTTTCGTCCAGGATGATGTCACACCGCCGCCGTTTGATCCGGCAGTTGTCACAGCACCGGTACGTTCGTTTCCTGTTCTGGAAGTTGTTGTTGAGTGCCGGAAAGACCATCATTTTGAGGAAATGAGTGATTCCGAGCAGATGGGATTCAGCCAAAGAATCCTGAGGAACCCTTGAGCGTGGGAGTCGGAGTTAACGGATAATCGCGGATTTAACCACTGGTAAGTAAAGCTCTCCTGAGTTAGGATCCAAGACGGAACGGTTTTTCATTGACAGCCCAGAAAACCGAGCTTCACCGATTCATGTACAAAAGCTGGCGTTTGGACAAGTTGCTAAGGCGTTGTGAGAGCCGAGTTGCCGCTGCGCACTATGGATGTGAGTACCGTGACTTATTACAAAAAAGGACGGATTTCCATTGGACCGGGGAATTCTTGGTTTCGGGTGAATTTGGGGGGCTTTGGACGTTTCGGGGATCTCCAGGCTTTTCCTTCACCGCTCAGCCGTTCAACGGTGCCATGGAGCCGCACGTGACCCACGTAGGCCCCATTCCAGTTATTTCTCTTTGGGTCTGACTGCCTACCATAGCCGTTCTGTAGCTGTTTAAAAGCCAGCTTTTCATGCTTTTGTTTGCCTATACGCTTCCTATGCTTGTATACTGCCTGTAAACACAAACCTATAAACATATAAACATAAACACAACCAAGCATATAAACACAAACCTATACCTACAAACCTTAATCTTATAAACCTAAAAACCTACAAACCTCAATCTTATAAACCTACAAACCACAAATAATGGACTTATTGGATCTCCCATACTTACTACTGACACGTGACGGCTGTATAGCCGACGATTGTCTCAGATCTTATCAGTGCGCATCAACTCATCGCCAATCCATAGAATACAATGACAACCAACCACAGACCAACGCTAGAAAACAAGCGGGGCAAGGAAACCAAAATCAAGGATTCCATCCAGCATGCCCGTCTGCTCAAGTCACATTCACACATGAAACTAAGGCCGGACGTGGCGGGGGCCACCTTTCCGGAAACGAAAACGAAGGAGCTTGAGGGGGCTGGAGAAGACGCTGAAGACGCTGGAGACGCTGGCCATGGCACTGTGGGGAGTGGGCATAACTCCGATAACTCCGATAACTCCGTGAGCGAGTCCGAGTCTGACGACGAGTCCGAGCTCCAGGCAGAGCTAGCCAAGCTCCAGCAGGAAAAACAATCCAAGCTGGCCGCCCCAAAACCAAGCTGGCGAAGAACCCCGTTCCGCCAAAAACCGGCCTCCGTGCAGAAACCCGCCTTCACCACAAACACCCTACATTCAGACGCCCACAAGAATTTTATGGCCCGCTACTTCAAGTAGCCTATTTAGGTAAATGATCTGCGTTTTGAGTTGCCCACTGCATTTTGAGTCCCTTGGTTTTTCCGGTCCTGGCTTATTCCAAATCTCATCTGCCAGACAGTATGAGTCTTCTGGTTGGCATTCACTTACTTCTACGGGCAAATAGTCTAATAATAATTGAGCTACTCTTCGGAATAGCAATATAAAGTACAGCAATCAATTGCAGTAGGTAGCTGAAGATGTCAAACATGGATGCCAGGGCTTCTCCCAAAGCCACCCTTCTCTTCCATGTAAATCACTCCCCAGATTATCTAGTATACATATCTCAAGAGAAAATCTCCAAGGAGATTAGGTCAAGTCATCCGCCTGCGAAAGCCTAGCATCAAGCTGAGCAATGTCCTCCTTGAGCGAAGCCTCCTCCACAGTCTTCACCAACTCCTTTGTGCATTTAGCAATGTCAAACGAAATACCTGCAAGACGCTGCTTGAAGTTCTTGTCCGCAAAATCCTCGTCCTTCTGGTCGGTGTTAGGCCTGCAAAGGGTGTTCATTCTGTGGTTGCAGTCCTCCAACAGTCTCACAACCCACAGACCGTGCTCCTTGAGCTGGTAGTTTCTCGTCTGGTTCATCGATGTGTTGGTGGCTTCCGTCATCTGGCGAATCACCTCAGAAATAGCATGCGAGTTTTGTCTCAACTCCCGCCGCGTGGCATCCGGCTTCTTGATTGCCGTGAGGAGATCCTGGATCGTCAGAATCACCTGCACAGTCTGGTGCTCCAAATAGAGCAACACCTGGGTCAATGTGTTGTCTGGGTCATCAATGTCAAACAAATCAAAGTTGAAAGTTGCCGCTGCCATCGATTTACGGTACTCCTGCCGCTGGCGGGCCTTGTCTTCTTCTTCTTCATATTCACTTTCGTAGTCGTCCTCTTCCTCCTCGCTAGGCTCCTCGTAGTTCACTTTTGTGACCTTGAAAGATGGAGACTTCGTGGACTTTGCTTTGAGTGATTGCTTGGATTTCACAGATTGTGGAGAGCCTTCAAGCTCAGTTTGTGGAGTCAGCTGCACATCTCCATTTGGACTCATCTTGTCCGTATGGTCTTCAGCGTGGGCTCCTTCTGGCGAAGACACATCTCCATTAAGTTTTCTTTCGCTGATCTCTCTGTTTTTGTCTTCTTTGTTGTCAATAACTTTACCGGATCCGTTAAAGCCATTGCTCTCCTGCTCCAGACCAGCCTTTAACTGGTCGGAATGTTTGTGAGCAGCAGCTGCTAATCCAGCTCCGGCTCCGGCAACTCCAGCAAGTCCAGCTCCAACAAGTTTGCTTGTCTTGTTACCATTTTCCTTCCGAGACGGGCTGTCCTCCTCATTTTGGGGGATAGAGTCTGGGAAAGCTCCAATCATTGGACTGGCTTTTTGAGACTCGCTCTTCTCCCAGAGACTCTGCTTAGGGGTTGTAGCCTCCTCTTTAGGCTCTGCTTCTATAGATTTTTCGGAGTTCTCTTCTGGCTCTTCGTCGCCGTTCTCGTTGGCGAATCGGTTCCTGAGTGCTTGGAAAATAGACCGGCCTCCTGCTCCTTGGTTCTGCTTTTCCTTGCTTTGTGGAGAATCCTTCAAAGGACTTTCCTCATTAACAGAGTCATTGTTTCCAGAGAACATTGCTCTAGCACTTTGCACAGTTCCAGAGGAAGGAGTGGATGTCTTTGAAGTGAGCTTCTTGCTTGGAGTGGTGTCACTTGGACTCTCAAACTGCTTCACTTTATCCAAAATGCCTGGTCTTGTGGCACGGCCTTGTGGTGTTGTTGGTGCAGAGTCATCTTGCTCGGAGGTGCTCTTTGAAGGGGAAGTATCAATAGGTTTAGTTTTGCTGACTGCTGGTTCCTCTGGCTTTTCGCTAGAAAGATCACTGTCAATACTCTTTTCTTCAAGCTTCTTCTCGGAGTTCTTGTCAGATTCCTTGATCTCAGGAACCGGCTCGTTCTTCTTGCCGCCCATTATCTTGGCCCCAGAAATTCTTTCAAAGAGAGACAATTTCCTCACTGGTGCTTCGGACTTCTCGGAGATGTCATTTTCAGAGTTGTTGGAAATATCTCTAGGTTTAGATGCTGAGAAGTCGCTCAGTTTCCGAGAGCTGGTCAGTTTCAAGCTTTGGGCATCCTGATCGGTAGCTTTTGGTGCAAACAGATTCTTCTGGACTGCCAATGGCTCAGTTCCTTCCTCTAAACTTGGAGGAGCAGGAGCCTGTCTTTGTGACTTGACCTCGTCTGAAGGAATATCTCTAGATTTTTCAGCAAATGACGAGTCTGCGGGGGCTCTGGTATTTTGGTCAGGAATATCTCTTGATTTGCTAATGAATGATGATCCTGGCTTAGAACTCTGGTCACGGGATTTTCCGGCAAATGCACCAATAGCAGCACCTGCAGCGGCACCACCAAGAGCGGCTGGCACAGCCTTAAAAGCAGAACTCTTGTTGTCAGCATCTCTCTTTTCATCCAAAGATTTTGGAATAGCAAATGTGTGCTCATCTGCCTTTGGAGAGCCAGTCAAGTACTCCTGGTGATTCTCAGAAACGGCCTGTTTCTTACCGATTCTGAGAGGTCTGATGCCATCATCTTGTTCAGTCTGCTTCTTTGGAAGAGCAGCTTGCGCCTGTGGTGGTGCGTTTGTGTCGATCAACTTGCAAGCATCAATTAAGTCACAAACAGCAAAAACAAGCTGGTCGACTGCTCTCTGAAGAATAGTTTTTGGAATGATTCGGAATGCAACGTAGTATCTTGTGGCCGTCAAGGCATGCACAGCAGATTCTTGCACCATAACGGCGAAGTCGTGTGTGTTCAAGGCATGGTTGTTGCCCAAAGTAGCCAAAGCGTTGGCAGAGATGGCCACCTGGGAAATGTTGGAGTACATGAGGTTTTTGTCGCTGGAGTCTTTCTTGAAACTAGCCAAGAAGGAGTCCACCAACGAGAAGAATTTCACAGCATTTTCAAGTGGGATTAAGCCGTTTGAAGACACGAACTGCTCCACGGCAGGCTTGGAAGCTCTGAATTCCTCGGTGTATTTGCCAGCAACAGCCTGCTGATAAAGTTTCTGCCAATGCTCAGCTTCGGAGCGCAAGGATTCGGAATCCTCACCGGTGCTCTGGTGGGGAATTTCATCCAATTTTTTAGAAAGTCTGGCGACTTCGCTGTTGACATCGGAGATGCCCTTATCGTTGCTGTCAGATCTACTCACAGCATGCAGAGCACCAAGAGCACCGGCTGCGCCAGCGGCTCCAGCTGCGCCAGCAGCAATATTTGGAAGAGAGCCAGAGGAGTTATCAGAAGCAGGCAAAGATGACAACTCGCGAGACTGAGTTTTCGATCTGGGGCCCTTGTTCTTCAAAGCCTGGTTTTCCAACCTCAATGCAGCGGCAGCGGACTTTGCTTGCTCGAGCTCCTCACGAAGGGAGTTCACCTCTTGGGAAGGCTCTTGTTTTGCGGAAATCTCACGCTCATACAAGTTTTTGGCTGAGCTAAGCTCACGCTGGTGGTCGTCCTTGGCGGAGGAGAGTTCACGCTGGTGAGAATCTTCCAAAGCATCGTACTTGGCCTTCAAGTCTCTATACATGGACTCGAGTTCCTGGGCGTGATTTTGAGCGGCTTCAAGGGCGTCCTGGTGCTTGGAAACGGCATCCTGGTGCTCAGAGAGCGGGATGTGGTCAGCAGGAGCACCATTGACTTCGCTAGATTCGTTTTGCGGTGGGTGTGATCTCTCAGGGACCTCCTTGTTGTCATCGTCGTCTTCTTCGTCGCTGGACCACGTGAGGTTGGCTTTTGTAGGAATGACGGTGGCTGGCTGGACGCCAATTGTTTGTTTGTGGAGGTTATCGTCCTGTGGTTTCAAGGAGCGGTCTTCCTTTGGTTCTAGCTGGGCTGGAGATGGGGCCTCGTCGGCGGTGGAATGAGACATGTTGCCATCGTCGTGCAAGTCGTTCTCAGGCTGAGACCGCTGGGGGCTTCTGAGGGACTGCGTGAGGGAAGGCTTTTTCTCGTGCTGGGGAGAAATTGGGTTTGAGATGGTGCGGGACTTTTGGTCGGGGCCGTTTGAGTTGTTGCGGCCGTGGAAAGGCGGGAGCTCGGAGGAGATTCCGGAGCTGGAGTGCTGGCTGGGAGGCCCGCTGGGGATGTGGAGGTTTCTTCTGGAGATTTCGTAGGAGATGTCGGATACCAAGTCCTTGAATCTTGTTTGGGGCAACAGGGAGAGTTTCTGTCTGGCCTGGTTACGCTTTGGGTGGAATGTCAGCTTGGGGAGCAAGAAATCTGGCTCGGATCTGGACTCGTCGATGCGTCTTTTCAACTCGTCGTATACGTCAGTGGAGAGTTCTCTGAACTGGGCTCCGGAGAGCTTCAACAACTTCTCTCTAGCTCTGGCGGCACGCGACGAGTTGCTCTTCGTTCTTGAAGACGAGTCGTCCAGAATCTCGAGAAACTGCTTGAGCACCTTGTAGTGGTGCAGCAAGTCAGATTCGGACATTGTGGTGGTCCTCTAGGTGGAATTGGAGATTGGGAGAAAGATCAAAAGCGTGGATGCTGTGATGTTTTGTGCGAATTCTTTTTTCTCCCTTGTCTTGCGACGCGCCTGTTGATTTATCCTGGGACACGACGGTTTCGCGGGTCAAGGGTGGACCAGAAAAAAAAAAAAAAAAAAAAAAACGCGGGATTTGAGACAATCGCAGCCAAGGCGCCAGAAATGGGCAGAAATTTTCTCAAGAAACAGGATCTCCCGCTGAATATATACCCCAGTGCAGATCCGACCGTCATTTTTTTTAATATAATATTTGCCACCGGCTGTCAAGTATAAATAGGCGGCGCCCCCAGCTTTAAAAATTGGCGCCCCAGTGGTATTAAGGACGGCTCAAAAGTGGGATATAGCAGTAAAATGGCATATGCCAGTAATACAGCAAGAACGGCCAGAGAAACAAGTTTTCTCTTTGTCTGTTTCGGATCTGCTTTGTTTGTATTTATTTGAATTGTTTGGTTTGTTGTGGCTATTTGGTAATATTTACTGGTATGGTTTATTAGTGTTTGCACGGCTGCAAACGCGCAGGTGCGGCGAAGATCTATACTTAGTACCCCTTGCCTACGCAGCGTGCTTTTCTATTTACATTTACTATAAGGCTAGTCAGCTGACACCAACGGAGTCAGCTCAGAGACAATCTCCACGCTGGCGTCGTCGGGCAGCTCGATCTCGTCGGAGGTGGGCTCAGGCTTCTTTTCGCCGTCAACCAGAGCGTAGCCAAACGCTTCAATCTTCTCGAGCATCTGGTTGCGGGCCTTCTCGGCCACGGCCGTCACTTCCTCTTTGGTGTTGACGTCATCCATGGAGATCGGTGGCAAAACCTCAATCACAATCTCGCCCGTCTTGAAGATCTTGTCTCTGGAGCTGAAGATGGTGCTGTAATTGCCCACAGCCACCGGGATGATGGGGATCCGGGCCTGCTTGGCCAAGTGGAAGGCTCCCTTCTTGAAGGGGAGCATCTCCAACTTCTTGGTGGCGGATCTGGTTCCCTCAGGGAACATGAAAATAGAGCGTTCCTTCTGCTTCAACCCCAGAAGTGCGTTGTCCAAGACCTTCTTGGCCTTCTCGCCCTTGGCTCTGTCCAAAAAGAAGGTTCCAGATGCAAGCATGAACCAGCCCAAGAAGGGCACGTACTGCAAAGCCTTCTTGGCGGTGACGGTGAAGCCAGGCATGAAGATTCTGCCCAACACGAGAATGTCCAAGGCCGACTGGTGGTTGGAGATCACAATGGCCGGCTTCTTATGCAAGTACTGCTCGTTCTTGAGCACGATCCGGATGTTCAACAACTTGGAAAACGAGTAGTAGAACGCCCGGGCAACGGTGTACTGGGCGTACTCTGGCTTGCCCACAACTCTAAGAATGACAGAGGCAAACACCCCATAGAGGGCACACGCAGCGATGAGTCCGCCAAAAGCGACCGACTTGGCGTAGAACTTCAACGTCGACAAAAACCCCATTGTTGCAAGAAAAAAGAAGGTGTTTCAGGGACAATGTTTCGATCCAGGCCGACTTTTGTCTTCTTGTTCGTTTCGCGATTTTTCCCAGCCTTGTTCTTCCTACTACGTGCACGCACGCATGGGTTTCCGTACAAGGAAATTCCCGTGATAAGGTGAAGATCGGGTCAAGCCACCAGACGGGGTTGGGTAGCCCAAAATGATGTATTTGATGGGTTGGGTGTCAGAACAATGGCGGGAAGCTAGCGAAGACGGAGAATCAGGCAACAGCAGCCAGGTTGCCATCGACCACCCAGCCGTGTGTATCCTAGACGGAGTAAGAGTAACCCTTCATCTTCTAGAGCTGCAGAAACCGGCGAGGACATTGTGGGAGGTGTTGCAAGACGGGTACGATGGAGGGGACACACGATTGGCTCTGGGTCTTTTCTGCAGGAACGCACCTGATGTGGAGATGTGGTGATTAGATTTTCAGGCCACCATCATCATGGAAACAAGACGAGGATTATTCACCAAGGCCGGGCTTCTTGTGGCCGGGGCCGTTTCGCTAGTGATTATTGGCAAGAAGCACATTGCAGCCCACCGGGAGGCCCGCCACATGGACGAGTTTAACGAAACAAACTACCGAGAGGAGTTTGAGCTCGAAGACGACAAGGATCCGTTTGACGAGAGAAGAGAGTCACAGTACGTGGGTGCCGGCATGAGCTATGCCTCTCGGACGCCCGGAGACAGGCTCAGTATGTGGAGTGTGTTTAAGAGCAAGACGGGGGCCAACAACAAGTGAGTCGACGTGGCAACAGACCGGGTTGGTCCAATGAGGCGGATCAGTGTACATAGGATCCTTAATGAAGACAACGAAGTTTCAAGGTCTTCGGTCACAAAGTAGGAGCCACAAATTGCGACTGCTGTCAAAGGGACGAATCAAATTTAGACTAAGTTTGGCCTGAAGGTATGGCGGCACAACGCCTCGGCGACGCGCAATCTAAAGATTGAGTAGTTAGAGAGGTGTCAGAGTTATTATTAGAATTATTAGATTGAGTCAGATTGAGATAGACTGGGATAGATTGAGATGAGAGGTTATCGGGGCTGAGTTCCGATAACCGTGGTCCCCGGCTATTTTTGGAGTAATTGCTTAGCCCGCCTGAAATGAGTGGGACGATTGGAAGCTTATTTCGACATTCTGTGCCGATTGCATGGAGTTGATAGCATCTAATTTACGGCAAATATAGGGCATTCTGCAAGCGCGGTAATATGGTAATAATGAGTTGTGTTTGGCACACTGACGCCGTGCAACGTTTCAACTCGATGTCGGCCCGTTTCAACTCAAAGTGGGAGCCGATTCGGCTCACCCGGGAGCTAAGCCCCGTTTTACCGGTGCGTCGGTACCGGTGCAACAGAAAACCTGGTGATAACGCAACCGCTAAAAGGGGCTTAGCGGCGCCGGAGCGTGGGGGACCCCCACGCGGCTGATTAAAGTTTCACCCGCCGGCATGAATGCAGACCGTTATAACATCAAACCTGCACACACAGGCGAGAGAAAGCACGATGCGTCGGAATATTTCCCAAGCGTGGCGGTCTCTGGCAGCGGCGGTATATAACCGTGGCAGGGACCCCGCCTGAGGCTACGCAGCAGACATGAAAATTTCCGTGTTAACAGCAGTGGCAGGCGGCCTTGCCACCGTTTCAGCCGTGGACGGAGCGGTGAAGTTGGACTTTGAGGTTCTCAGAGGAGACACGTTTGAGGACGCCAAGTCCGACAACCGGGCCACGGTCAAGCGGGACGGCAGCTCGGTCAATTTCAAGATCGGCCACGAAAAGGCCTTCTACAAAGCCGAGCTCCAGATCGGCTCCAACAAGCAGAAAGTCGGTGTGGTTGTGGACACCGGCTCCTCGGACTTGTGGGTGATGCCGCCGGACGTCGACTGTGAAGTTAACAACAAGAGAGACCTTACTGACTCTTCTTACTCTTTCACCTCCTTCTCGGAGTTTTCCTTCTCTGACTTCTCCTACAACACCGACTACGACACTGACTACACCTACAACACTGACTACAACACTGACTACAACACTGACTACAACACTGACTACAACACTGGCTACACTGATTACACCTACAATACCGATTACAACACCGACTACACCTACAACACCGACTACACCTACAACACCGACTACACCTACAACACCGACTACACCTACAACACCGACTACAACACGGACTACACCGACTACGACACCGACTATACCTACAACACAGAGGAGGCCACTGGCGTCACTGGCGGTGCTTACGCTACGGACACCGACACGTACGCCACGGGCACGTACGAAACAGGCAGCCCGGATGCCACGACCGATTACGTAAGCAACACCGGGGACTCGGACGCCTCCGCCACCGGGCTTGCCAGCGGAACGTCGTGGGAGTCTGATCTTCCCCTCGGAGGTGGCTCTGGTTCCGGCTCCGGCTCCGGCTCCGGCTCCGGCTGCCTTGCCCTCGGATCTTTCTCCACCGGCAAGTCCACCTCGTGGAGCTCCAACGACACCTCCTTCGACATCACCTACGGCGACGGCTCGTCCGGATCCGGCGTGTGGGGCACCGACACCGTGGAGTTTGGCGGGGTCAGCGTGCCGGAATTGAGTCTTGCCGTGGTCGACAAATCCTCCTCCGCCCAAGGTGTGCTTGGAATCGGCTTGACGGGCACAGAGTCCACCTACCACTTTGGCCGCACCAACGGGTACACGTACGAGAACTTGCCGCTCAGAATGAAGACGTTGGGGCTCATCAAAAAGGCGGTGTACTCGTTGTCGCTTGGCAGCAAGGACGCCAAGTCCGGCTTCTTGCTCTTTGGTGCGGTGGACAAGGCAAAGTACACGGGCGATTTGATCACGTTGCCCATGACCAAGTACGACTCCAGAGAAAACGCCAACTCCGACAAGCCAATCAGAATGAACATCGTCTTGGACAAGGTCTCCTTCTCCGGCAAGGACTCGCAGACCGTGTCCAAGCTGGCTCTTCCGGCTGTGTTGGACTCCGGCTCCACCATGTCGTACATGCCGCTGTCGTTGATCAAGAGAGTCATGGCGGTGTTTTCCGGTGAGGACACCGGAGTCAGCGGCCTCTACTCCATCGACTGTGGCTACAAGAGCCGGGACGGTTCGTTGGTGTTTTCTTTCGACAAGGTCGACGTCAAGGTGCCTCTCTCGGACTTGGTGCTTGAGACCGACGGCTACTGTTTCTTGGCCATTGCCGAGCAGTCCCTGGACGAGGACTACGTTGTTTTGGGTGACAACTTCCTCAGACACGCCTACGTGGTCTACGACTTGGAGGACTACACCATCAGCATTGCCCAGGCCTCCTTCTCTTCCAAGGAGGACATCCTGGCTGTTCTGGACAGCATCCCTGGCGCCACTTCTGGCGGTGGTTCTTCTTCCTTCACCTACCCTACCTCCGGTGACGTTTCCATGCCTTCTCCTGTGAGTCCTCTGGACTTGAAGAAGGGCCTGAAGCACGATCTGTCTGGACTGAGTCTGGGCAGTGGTCTGGACAGTCTGAGCAAGGGTGGCCACAAGTCCGCCGGTTCTATCACCAGAATCCACGTTGCTGCCGTGGCCGCCATTGTCGCCGCCTACGCTTTCTACTAGTGCACTTGCATGTGCAGCTTGTCAACCCTTTAGTGTGATTATTTACTTCTCAATCAGCCTTTGATAATAAACTACTTTAGAATCCATGTAGAGCAGGTGTTATGAGGCACGATTGTAATGGTTGTCCAGGCTACGATGGAGAACATATGGGTGTGAATGGGGTTTCATTTTTTTTTTTAAAAAAAAAAAAAAAAAAAAAAAAAAAACATTTGTTTACATTTTTATTTGTTGAACAACTTTAGTGTGATGATTTACAGCTTCTGCCTTAAAACGCAAATCTGGAGCAATATTTAATCCTAGAAAACTCATAAAAGTTGTGCCGTTTGCTCTACAAAGCTAATGTACTACTAATTTCCTTAATATTAGCTATTTGGCAGCAACTACGGTTTATTCATAAATTCTAGAATATATGGGTATTCATGGCGCTGGGAGTATGTTTAAGGGCATACCACAAAAATTAGACATCAAATTATTCATTTCACCATTCTGTACATAAATACGACACATCCACCACAATACACGGCTACTGTTTCTAGCATACTTCATTATTAGTTGCCTCTTATTAATCTCGTATTACTTGGCAGACTAACCTCATCCAGTCACCCAGCAAGGAATCCTGTTTCTTGCCGTAGGCCAACTGCTAGAACAATAAATAAGCACCTTTGCAGGACACCAGAGAAAGCCCAAATATGGTTTGGAGACTCAACTTACACAACGTCACTTCGTTCGGTTATTGCTAGCGGGCAAGCTCATCAAACGCCAACTCATAGATCGGATTCAGCCGGATAAAATTCGAAAGACACCAGCCACAAAAAAAGTTATCGTTGAGCTCCTGGAGAATCATCACCACATTCGACTTCACCTGGTCATCGTGGTTAAAAAGGTTCATGAGCAAAAGCTCAATGCCCCTGTTTTTGTCAAAAGTAGTAACAGACCCCCTGGCCGGAGAAGAAGAATTAGGCGGAATCAAGTAGGTGATGAGCATGAAGGTTTCCAAGGAGTGGCCGGAGATAAGGTATTTGAGGATATTGAACCAGATCTCTCTTTCGTTGACTGGAGCCAGGTCTGGGGCGTTTGTGACGTTGAGAATCTTCTGGAGGTGGTGCTGGAGATCCACCATAAGATTGAGCTCGTTCGTAAGCCGGTGGAGCAGCAAGGCGTAGTCCAAAACGCCATTATGGAGCAAATTATGGAAACGAGAGGCCACCAGCTGGTAGCAGGACATTTCCACAAGTTTCGAGGTGTCCGAATGCCAATAGTAGCCGACTCCGTTCATGAGCAAAACCGCATTGTTGTTTGTAATCAACGCATTGCTCAGCAGGAGAAGAATACGAACAATTTCGTTGATGTGACGGCGGAATATGAGCTGTAGCGTCAGCAAATCGTCGTTATATGTGGACAAGGAAAGCTGGAGGGAAGACAAGAACTTTGCGTCCTCCAGAATAATGGAGGCTTTGGCAAACTGCGGTTCTTGTAGTCTGGCCAGAAGATGGAACTCGTTTGTGTCCAAATCGTAGAGCACATCCCAGAGTTTGTCGTGGTTGCGGAAGAACGGGTTGATTGTTCCGGCAAGAAAAGAGTCACACAGTTCAAGAAGATCGATTTTGGACACGTCGATCATGGGGAAGATGTTAAAGTTGCGGAGAAATCCAGACAAAATGCCCCCTCCAGACACAAGTTTCAACGTGAGCAACACAAAGTTGATGATGTGGTTGGCCAGCTGCTCGTACAGGAGGAAAAGCACCTTTTTCCCCGTGAGCATGGCGTTTATGAGCACTATAATTGGCGGGGTGGCCAATCCGTAGACGGTAAGGTCGTTGCAGTGGACATCCAGAGCCAAAGAAGCGGCAAGAAGCGTGGTCAAGTTGGGTTTGAGGTTGATATCAGTGGGATTCATGTAATCGCCGATTGTGTCGGGGAGCTGGATGAGCGGGAGTCTCACTGGGATGTGCATTCCGTTGAAATTGACCACCAGATTGAACAGGAGGTCTTTTCGGATGTGTAAGTCCGGGTTGGACGTTTTGATGCCCAAAAGCCGGTTTCGGAAGGCCTCTTCGGCGTAGAGCTTATCGCTGAGCGGGAGATCAAGCACCAGGGTGATGAGGAGCCGTTTTAGGGCTGGAATCGGGCCTGCCACCCGCCAGTCTTTGGAGTTGACCGCTCTGTAGAGCTCTGCTATCCACTGTATGTCTGAGTCGGCAAAGTATTTCTCCAAACAGAGCAAAAGCAACGGCGTGAACGCCTTGAAGTACGTAAGTCCTGTGACCATACAGAGTGCTTTGATCACCAGGCCTCTTTTGACGCTTTCGTCCTGTACGTTCTGCACAACCGTGTACATAAAGTACGGTTCTGGCTCGCAGTTTGCTGTTCTTTTGTACTGGAATCTGCCGTTGGTCAGGTCTCTGTGGAGAAGGAAAACGGTGAAATCCTCGGATCTCCGGTGGATCTGATCTGGGAGCATGAGCTCGGGGAGAAACGCCATTTCCGACGAGCCAGGCATTTCTGCGGGGTATTGGTGGACAAGGCACGGGCCTTTGTCCACGTGGAACTCTGCTGTGAGGATGTATTCTATGTTGGGCATCGATAATGAGCAATGAGCTTGAACGAAGTGAAAAGCGAAGAGGAGCTGAGCTTTCCAATGAGCTTTGAACAGTGAGGACAAGAAACTGCTTATTACAATGAGCTTGAACGTGATAAGCGAACACAAGAACAGATGAGCTTCTCCGATAAATAAGCAAATCAGCAAATTGAGCTTCAGGTCACTAGTGGTGCAGTTTTGGCTGTTATCAAGCAAACTATAGAACAAGCGAAGAGTGGGCTTGTTCAGATCTGTGGGTAATGATAGTCCAGCAAATTCGGAGATTTGGAACTCAGGTCAGCAGCTCTTGTGTAACTTTTTGTAGTTTAAGAATAACGAATTAAAGCTTATGGACTCAGGTCTAACAGCTTTATGACCAAGGAAGTAACGAATGTCTGGAAATCCAATACCCGGGACAACTATCCCAGAACAGACAACAGGAGTAAGTCTAGGCCTTGAAACTCAAAGACAACCAAGGAAATTCCAGCTGGATAAAAAATCGGCACTGGGCTCTGGAGCTAATTCAAGGAACGAACACGCTTGTTCTGGGCTCAACACAGGCTAGCGTGGAGATTTATTTGTTTGCAAGAAACGACGGAGTTTGGCTTTTGGAGGTCCGTATGCAGGGATATTCTGTACAATACGGAGTTAAACTAACAAGCCTGCTCAAGATATGCCCACTATTTGCGGTTTTGGTTTGGTCGCAACGCCGTTTCGACTTGTTTAGGTGTTTTCGCGACTCAGCCGTGCCGGTTATGAAGGCCGTTTCTCGCCATTTTGCTGGTTTTCTACGATTTTTCGATTTCTGCTGATTTCCATTTTTAGTCTTGTACTTTTCACAATCTGGCACTTATCTACTCTCCACTCTTGTGTATTGTTTGCTTTGTTGGCTATGCGTTGGTATGCGCAGACCGGTCCGGCCAACGGGTGGAATTTTGAGTCGATTTCTGCTACACTGCATTTTGAGGCCAGTTTTTGAGTCTAACGGCTTCTGACGCTTTGGCAACAACTGCACCTGCTGTGGAAACTGGTGTTCTGCCCAATTGGACGACTCCACACACACCCGTACACCAGCTACCCCAGACTGCCCCATCTTTTGTCACGTGACCCACCCAGCTTTCCGTATTTTAGACGTAGGCAGACCTGTTCTTTCAGAGCCAGTAGCTACTTCTTCCTGCCAGCTCATCTGCCACACCCAATGCATTACATGCAGTACCCTTCCGCTTGGAACCATCTTCCACTTAGTTTAAACATTGAGTTCTAACCGTGGTTGCAGAAGCGTTTATTGTGTGATTACGTAAGCATCCTCAACAAATCAGCTATTAAAGCGTAACGTTTATTAGTACTTAGTTGCCGAAGTAGTCGGTCATCTCCTGGTCCAACTGCTCGGCAGTCTTGGGAGAAGCCTTCTTTTTAGGCTGGGGCTTGGCGGCAGCCTTCTTCTTCTGCTGGAGCTGCTTTCTCTTCTGCTGGAGCTTCTCCTTGGTCTGCTGCTGCTTAGTCTTTTGCTGTGGCTGGGGCTGTGGCTGGTTGGCGGTGATTCTGGCAGCCAACGGTTTCTTTGTGGGGTCCACAAGCAACTCCAACCGCAATCTTGACTGGCCGTTGTCAATCGGAGCATTGTTGTACTTTTGCACAGCAGCAACGGCACTCTTGTGGTGCTTGAACAAAACAACAGCCGATCCTCTGAACTGGCCCTTTTCGTTGTAGTTCATCAGCACCTGCAGCACCGCTCCGACCTGCGACTGAAAGAATTCCTATATGTTAGTGCTGTTCTGGCTGTTGATTGTTTGACTGGTCTGACTGGTGATTGTTTGACTGGTGACTGTTTGACTGGTGACTGTTTGACTGGTGACTGTTTGACTGGTGATTGTTTGATTAGTTTGACTGGTCTGCTGTCTGACCTATCCATAACCATCCCAGTTCCAATTAAATCCCAAGTCCAATCCATAATCCATATCCATAATCCATATCCATAATCCATATCCATAATCCATATCCATAATCCATAATCCATAATCCAAAATCGATAATCCTCAAGTCAAACTCAACCATCAAACTCAAACCATCAATATCAAACTCAAACTCAAATCATCAATATCAACCATGAGCTCTGGTACAGAGCTCCGGTACAAACTCAGTTTGTGCCTTTCGGATCAACATACCTTGATAGCATCTTGCTTCAAGTCACGTGGAAGACCCTGGACTGACACCTTGGTGGCGGAAGTCAAGTCCAAAACAGGTGCTTGTGGGGCTGGCTTGTTGAAAGAAACAATCTGCTTTTTCTGCACTTTGCCCACGCCCTTGCCCGACTTGGCCGGGGTCTTGGCGGCCAATTTCTTGGCCCCCTTCTTCTGTGTCTTTCTCTTTGTCGAGATGATCTCGTCCAACGTTCTGTCAAGAGCAGTAGACATTTTGTGTTGTTGATTGTTGATGGTGTCGGTTAATTTTTTCTTCCGCAACCGTGGGCCGCGCACGACCCGCCCGTTGGTCTGTCCATTTGTGTTTGTTTTGTACTGTGGATTTGTGTTTTTGTTGTGTTTTGTGTTTTGTGGGTTTGTGGATTTGCTGACTTTTCTTTGTTATTACTCATTTTGGCTCTTTTTTATTTTCTGGTTTATGCTGTTCTTTGGGTCCAGACGCGTGAGTAGTAGGTACTCCATATACCCAGCACATCACTTTGGATTCCGCCGTTTGCAGCATTTCCTTCTACCAGCGGTCGAAATTTCGTTTTGGGGAATTTCGGCGAATTTCTGGCAATTCCTTGCCGTTGCCTCTTAAATGTTTTTTTTTTTCTAAAAAAAGCTATTATTTGGAATTTTGCAACTTTGGCACAGACCACGTTTATCTATTATCCTTAACTATAGGTGTCTTCCTGTAACTCCATTCCCAATCCCAGCTTCAGCTGAATTCTTTGCTCTTCTTATTTTCATGGTACTCTTGATTTTCTTATATTCTTAGTTTTTTAACATTCTTGATTTTCTTATATTCTTAGTTTTTAACATTCTTCTTATATTCTTAGTTTTGATAATTCCCATGATTCCCATGATTCCCATGATTCCCACAATTCCTATTTACATCCTCCTGCATTCTGGAACAGTTACACCACTACACAGAATTGACAACTAAGGCAAGTTGCCAATTGCATCCCAAAATCCACTCAGACCCTAGGATTTTTAATTTGATTGCCTTATCTACGGCTTCCCGATTAGGCAGATAGCTGGTGTACGGAGGTCTCACAAAAGTTCACAAGTCAACAATCCAAACTATCTACAACATGGAGCAAAACCAGCCAATCGACCCGGAAAAGCAGCACAAGGTCGACGAGGTGCTCCGGCTCAAGAATGACATTTCCCACTTGATCCACAATATCCGGGACTCCCAGGCTGTGTGCAGGAAGTACAACAACGAGAACGAGTATCTTCAGAATTACATTGGCTCTGTGATGAAGAGCGGAGACTTGAAGTGATTCTGCTGCGTTGCTGCCAGACATTTTCACACTCTTATCTTATCAGGCTGACGGTTGCTGGCCACCTTGGTAGGTAGGTGGTGCACGGGTGTATATAGGGGTGCACAGGTCTACAATAAATAACCTCAATGACATTAATTATGAGCCACAGTGCGGATGCAGGGCAATTGTCTAGCGCATAAGCGACAGCAGAGGGCATCCGCCCATTAGTGTGCTATTCACATGGCTGTAGGGCTTATGGGGGAAAAGAAACATGTAATGTACACGAAGAAGTGAAGGAATCAGGAGGAGGGTCAGAGAAAGGGCTCCTGCTTGACGAACGGGGTTTGAAGCTTCTGGCTCGAGGAGATGGCCGGGCACTTGCCGGACTCAATATGGGTATCCATCCACTTGGCGTTACTGTCAAAGTACTCGAAGCAGCCAGCGCATCGACCACCGGTGGAGTTTCTGGCCAGAGACTTGGTCCCGGGAGGATATATAAAGTGTAGGGCCTTCAAGTGGGTTTTGTATGTGTCTCTGCGGGAAAAGCCGCCAGTAGGGTGGCAGCGGGTGTAGGACTTGCCGGACTGCGCCACCGGGGAGGCGTCGGACTCTGCGGCGTCGTAGAACGGACACATGAAGGCCTTGGCGTTGTTGTGCTTTTTCGAGTGCCTGGTCAAGTACGACTTGACTTTGAACGAGGCGTTGCACTCGGGGCAAACGTGTCTGTTCTGGGTCAGTTTGGGGGGAGACATGTGGAGGGGAAAGTCGGGTTTTTGTTTCTTGGCTGTGTCCACCGGGGGCGGGAAAACCTCGGACCTTCTTTTCCGGGTTGGTTCAAACTGGTTCTTGAAGAACATGTCGTCCAAGGGGGACATCTGGTCGGCGGTGGAGGTGTACAGAGAGGAGGCGTCGGAGTGGCGGGGGGAGTGGGAGAAGTCCTCGAAAATCGGGTACTGCTCCATGCCGATGCCGATCATGTTCAAAGCAAGGTGGGTGGCGGTGTCTCTGGACACGTTGGGCTGCAAAGGAGGAGCTACAGACAGCGACAACGAGGCGGTGTTCATGGAGGAGGAGACGGAGGTCGGAGAAAAGTCCGTCACTTCGGGGAAATCAAACTCGCCGAGGCCAAACGTTCTGTTTCCGTCCAACTGGCCAAAAGGGTTGTTGTAGAGGGGCGGGTTGTAGAGCTGCGACTTGTGGAGGGAAATCGGGTCTGGGCCGTGGTAGGAGGGGGCCTGGTTCTGGTGGATGTTGTCGTAGAGCTGGATTTCGTCATTTTCGACGAAAAGCTCCAAGTCGTCGGCGGCGCAGTTTCGAGTTGTTGATTTGGACCCGTTTTTCGGGAATAAAGGCAACGAATAAATGTATTTTTTGAAAAATGCCACAATGGAGAAGCGGGTGCCGAGCGACGAGGGCACGTTTAGCCCCACTGTGGGCAAACCCAAGCGGTTCATGGTGTAGTTTACAAAGTTGTTGGTATATTAGATGGTGGAATGACAGCCGTAAAAAAGCAGATGCGAATGCGAACTATATATTGGCGCGCAGAAGCTATCAAAATGAGAAAAAAGAAAAAAAAAAAAAAAAATTACAGCCTGATAATACGGAAAAACGAAGATACCACTACACGGCTACATGATACATATTGTGTAAGGATTTTTTTTTCTGGAGTTTTTATGGAGTAGAAAAAAAAAATCAAAATTCCTTTAAAAAAGCAGTAAAAGCGCTATCTGGGCTTATCTGGTCCTGGTATCCTGTTTGGGATGCGCATACAGCCGCGGGCCCGAGATAACCCAAAATACGCATTTTTTCCGTTTTTGACATGGGAATAAACACAATCTGGCCATTCTGACAGGAGGGCCCGGCGACGTTGCATCTGGCAGTCTTATTTGGTGCTCCGTTGAGGTGCCACTAATTTTATTATTTGTGGTCTAAAGCACAGAAAAGTGCGGGCCAATCACGCCGGAAAACGTTATCTCGAGTGCGAGGAGCGAATGCCGTGCGATCCCCTCTATGCACCGATGCAGGCTGATTTGCAACTCCTGACTCCAGAAATGAGGAGCACAACCGGACGAACGCAAGGAGGCGTCGGCATTGGCCGGTAGCTGCTTTGCTTATTTAGGCCTAATTTAGCTCCATATTTAGGTGCTTATTTAGAGACTTTTCATCGGTGTGGCTTGTCTCGCTAAGTCGTGGCTTTGTCGCTAACCGTGGCATCCGCCACATCTCCATTTGCACCGCACGACGATCCTCGTTTCCATGCACAGTCTACGAATCAGAGCCCTCCTAGTCATGGGCCTCACCAGACGCCTACATGTATTTCCACAGTATTATATGTGCGGGGTCCAACAACGCAGATCCTGGCAGATCGGGGTCGCTCCCGGCGTGGTGCGTTTTGAAATGCGTGTCACGTGCCCGGTGGTGATGCTCGTACGAGTCACCATGACTCAGTCCTTTTCCTGAAACTGGAAATTGCGTGAATCACAGCTGACTCAGCTGAATCTCCGTCTGAAACACTGAGACACCAAAATCCTGAAACGCTGGTGCATTTCCTGTTTTGCCGCCGCAGCCACAATTTCCCTGCAAAACCTAAACCAAACAATGCGACCCACCCTAATAAACTACAAACCACTTGACGTAAATGACATCGGTTCAGTCGGCTACTGAAATTATCGAACACAATGTCTCGACTACGAATGTAACAGCTAATCCTTCTATTGTAAACGGAACCTGCCGTTACGCAATGTAACGTCACTTTCCGAGCCATACTTGAGTTATCTGAATCCACGAATTGGATCCTCTGAAAATCATGGACCGTAAATCGATGCCACGAAACTCGTATCCACAAATCGCCGTAGCAAGAATATCGTAATTGAAGTGTAACTGAATACTGACAATCCCGGAAATGGCTGCAACAACCGCATCACGTGACTTGCGTTTTACACCCACAGGACGTAATTGGGATCTGCCCTGATCGGCAGTTCGTGTCAAGTTGACCTTCGCTACATAGCCTCTCTACACAATAGGGGCACAGAATGTTGATTATGTAATCACTGCGGCCATCCAGACGAGGCCACGGAATAAGGCAGGGCAACAAGTCCCCAATAAACAGTAATTGTAAAGAAAGCAAAAAATCGAAACAGTCAAAAAATCAAACCCCAAAATCAAACCCAAAATCAAACCCAAAATCAACCCCAAAATCAACCCAAAATCAACCCCAAAAACGGCACCACGCAGACGGGACCGTGGCTACACCCGTGCACCAGATCTAATGTTTACTTTTAGCATCGCCAAATCAATACAACCCTAGCCTACCCCCAAATTGCCCACGGTCTAATTCTACCCCAGGTCTAAAGCGGATTACCTAATCGTCTATTTCTTGGCTCCAGTCTGCAATTCCAGTATCACTTTGTTCGTCCCTGATTCCGCTACGCCCAACCAGTAACAATCAGGAAAATGACAGAAAAGTACCAGGCGGAAAACCCAAACGCCCACTACCTCGCCAACCTCAACTCGCTCAACCAGACAAACACACTGGTGCATCTTCTGCGGCTCCCGACCCTCGGAGAAATCCTCAGCAACAAGACTAAATCGCCCGTCAACTTGTACACGTTTTTCTTGTACATGCAGCATGTGGAGCACAACACGGACTTGTTGGACTTCTGGTTTGACTTGATCAACCACCTCAATCTCTGCAAACACTATGTGCGGGGGCTCCGGGAGCTGATTGCCCGGAATTCGGTGGCGCATCTGTCTCAGGCCGAAAACCGAGGGCTGTATCCTTTGACCGAGGACAGCAGACACAAGTCGCTTTCGCTGTCGGTGCTCTTGGACTTGATTGTGAACGACCACATTCTCGAGGACAACGACCTGAACCGGCTTTCCGAGTTTCTCCGCGGTGAAATCAACCTCGACAGCTCCGACCAGCGCATCCAGAAGCTCATTGAGAAGTATAATGACCAGGACGACATCGACCCCCCGCTGCCGATCGTCGACAACGCCATGTATGGTCACTTCACCGAAAAACGGGTCTCTTCCAGTCTGAAGCTCCTTGACGACGACAAAAAGAGAAGCTCCGCAAACAGACGCCTGCTGATCAACCCACAGCTTCTCGAGCGGATCATCCGGGACTCCCACGCCAGCTCCGGCCTGTTCATAACCAGAAATAACCTCCGCAGCCTGAGCCACAACCTCTTGCTCAAGTACTTTGTCGAGGACTCGGAGAAAAACCTCAATCTCCCGACAAAACTCAACAACTTCATCATTCACGCCATCGAGGTCGACGGCAGAGACGACCCGGACGTGTTCCACGGCGTCAAGAAGTACGTCTTCAACCTCATTGAAAACCACTACTTGCCCAACTTCCTCAACTACGTGGCCATCAAAAACGTCAACAGAACCGTCAACATCAGAATTGTCCTCGGTTTCTTCTTCATCTTTGCCTCCTTCTGGATCGCCTACACCCTTATTTTCCTCAACTTGCGTAAGGGCTACCGCGTCACCACCCTTGTTTCCTTCCTCATTGGCTTCTACTGCCTCATTTCCGCCGTTTACAGGCTTGATCCGTTGCTAGCTCTTCTGAGGCTCAGTGAGTCGTTTGTGCCCAGAACGCCGTTCTTGCGTTTGGAGGACCGCTTTATCTATCGTCTTCTCCTCAAGCGGGCCTTGTGGGTGCTGGCTCTTATTGTTTTGTGCACCGCTGTGCTTACGATTATTTTTAGTTTGGTGCCGGGCAGGAGGCTTTAGGCTGGCTGCTGACAAAAACCAACACTTCTAGTATGCTGGAAACTCCCGCTCTCGAAACCCTTGAATTATATGATTTCAGTTGCTGGTCATTCATTGGCTGTTGGGAGCACGGGTCTGCTGATCTATGCTATGGAGGCTGCACTTGCGGTTGGGAAACATGGATTTATGTGCTGAGATGTGTTTGTTTTGGATGAAGGCCTGGTTGTCATAGTGGCACTCCCCAAGAATAATACCTCCCCGAACTGCAGACTTCTATGGGGAAGATTGCCTACCTAGTTGGAGTTCCCATAAAGCTACGAAATTACTTCTAATAAATATTCCTCGTTGCAAAATGATCCAGCATTTACTGGGTCTTGTTCTGATAACCCAAGAATGCCAAGCTGTACATTTCTGGCCACCAAAGGAACCACATCCGGGTGTGCCAGATTACGTAATTTTTACCTCCAATACTCTCCGTCTCTTTATTCCCCGGTCATCACCTTAACACGCTAGTCCTAGCGATGATTACATAATCAATGCCACTTCATCCGCCAAGCCAAGTGATGACCAGCGATTTCTTATCTCACCTAACCGACACCTTTTCAGCAAGAAGCGTGCCTGTGGTTATCAAACCAGTGCCTCCTCGTATCTCTGATTATGTAATCCGCTGAAATCCCTTGATCCCCGTCACAAGTGCTTATGTAATCGCAACAGTCACCACACCTCTTGCCCAATGCGGTAGTTTTCGTAAGGGGTTTTTTTGAAGTGGCTGGCAAAGTAGGCAGATGGAGTGGACGGTTTGGGGATGAAGGTGGCGGAATCGGCGGCAAGAGTGGCTGATTGGGCTGTATACGAACTTTGATTACGTAATCAGGTCTTAAGACCCATGTGGCAGCCGAGTGCTGGACTGAGACAAGAGGAACTACGCAAGGCTAGCAAGAGTGGCCAGAATGAAAACAGAACAAAGGGATGATGTACTCCCCGTTTCGTCTATGCTTGATTACGTAATCATACGCTCACAAGACCACAGGTGCCAGCTCTAGATAGCCCAAACTGTCTGGCTGAACCTGCACGTACTAAGGGATACTAGCTCTAGTGTTTCCAGCACCGCACTGGCAAACGCTGGGCTGCAATGATCTGCCAAAACGACTTTTTGATTACGTAATCGGTGGTCGGGTGGCATCTACTAAGTCAAAATACGAATCTGGGAATGCCGGCACAGGCAAACAGGCAGGGCACCAGTGGACTGGCGAACTGGAGTACTAGTAGCACTGGAAAACATGTACTGGTGAACCAGTACATCCGGACCGGCTAGGCCAGTACACCATGCCGCCTACGACGGTATCTTCGGCTACAAAGAATGAACGTGGTTGCATGTAAAGTACACAAGGCGACTAGGCGTCGTTCAAGAAAGCAGCTCTCTTCTCCTCGAGTCTCTGGGCTCTTCTTGCTCTGGCGGCCTTGTTCTTCAATCTTCTGGCCTCAGCCTCGGCCTTCAAGTTGTTCTCACGAACAGCCTCGGCCTTGGCCTGGATGATGTGCTCAACCAAGGCTCTCTTGTGCTTGAAGGAGTTACCCTTGGCGGAAAGGTACAAGGATCTGTACAAGTGTCTGTCGATCTTGCCAGCGTCTCTGTACTTGGCCAACAATCTTCTCAAGACACGCAATCTTCTCATCCACAACACCTGCGATGGCATACGGGCCTCCTTGGTACCCTTTCTCTTACCAAGACCCATGTGTCTACCGGCTCTTCTGGACTCAGCCAATCTTCTGGCGGAGGCTCTGGAGTGGGAGGTTTCTGGTCTCTTGACAATCACACCGTTCTTGTAGAGCTTTCTGATGGCCTGACGGGAGTTGGCCGAGGCAAGCTCAGAGGTTTCGTTGGGGTCCATCCAGACCTTTCTCTTACCAACACCAATCACGCTGGCAGCGAGTCTCTTCTGCGTTCTGAGGTTAGCCCTGCTGGTTAGTAACTGTTTTCTGGGGGGTTTTCACGGCTGCTTTGGTTTTGGACATACATTTCGTTAGCGGACGATAGAAGAAAAAAGGAGCAAGAAAATTTTCAGGTAATGCGGTTTATGATTGTGCGGTGCTGCGACATTGCTGTGTGCAGGCCCCTCCCATCGCCGTGCTGGGGCACCACCGGGGGCCCGCCCCGGGGGCGTTACTCTTAGGAATTCATCCGGCTGTCTCTGCTGATGCTGTATTGTGGGCGTTGTTGAAAACACGGCAGGTTTCTGCCGGTGGGGGGGCCGGGACGGCCCACCCCTAGGCTAGGGCTTGAGCCCTAATGTCGCGCCGCGACATTGTCGTCCCTCCCGTCGTCTCCATTTCTCCAGGTGTCTACCGGCTGCTACTCAGACACCCTACTTACAGCTGGCCACAACCTGCTAAAGTCTGTGGCCCCTGTGGTTGTCGAAAGCCACAGATTGGTGTGGTGATAAGCGCGGGTGCAAACGGATTTCGGAAATCTCAACACTCCTCTACGTACTGTATATTGGATTGAGCCTGATTACGTAATCAACAACATCCCCGTTAATTCGGCTGTCCCTGCTATTCCCTTCCTCTGCAATACGCCGGCTTCCCCGTAGGCCCGTATCCGTGCCCATCTGCCGTCTCACTACCCCCTGGTGTACGGGTGTGCATCGGGGCTCATCGCGGGAATTCATCCTAGGAAACAACTACAACATGGCCAAATCGCTCAGATCCAAGCCCAAGTTGAAGGCCAAGTCGGTCAAGCGGAAAGGCGAGTTCACGGAGTTCGTGGAAGCCCGCAACGCCCGTCTTGCCGCTCGGTTGAACGAGAAAAAGGAGAAATCCGACGAGATGGCCGTTGACGCCGAAAATCAACCCGAACAGCCGAAAAAGCAAATCTCCACCTCCGGCCACAGCCAGACCTCCCGCTCCAGAAAGGGCAAGAAGAAGCGGAAGCCCAACCACGTGTTCTAGTTCTCCCTTCCATCCACCGCCTCTCGATGAGGTCCCTTCTGTGGCCAGTCCCACAGCTTGCATAGATATACTTTAGGGTTAATATACGGTTACTGTGATTGTCTGTAGGCAACTTTGGCTGACCGGCAAAGCCGGTTTGAAAGCTGGTTGAGAGCTGGTTTGAGTACTGGTGGCCAGTTAAATGTGTCACGTGACGTCGGCATTTGGCCCAGCAGGCTAGTGTTCAGTGTACTGGCCACGAGAGTGCACATTTGGAATTATTCTGTAGGTTTTCCCTATTTGCTACCTTTTTCCATTTGTGCTAACCTTGTCTCCAGGACATACCAAGAATAAGCGTATATGAAACGGCTCTGGTGATCTCTTGAGCTCATAGTTATTCTCCCTATTTTTAGACTAACACAAGCAAGTTTTGCACTTCTTTTATGTTTCTTGCTGGTCAGCCACCCGGCTGCAACTGGTGTGATTACATAATCAACAATATTGACCTCTCGTATTTGCTGATTAGCCTCTTACTCCAACAACCACTATTTATCTGCTATTCTCTAATAAGATAGAACAAAACATCCATGGTTTACATACACACAACCCGTAATTTTATTTTTTTACCATTCTTCTTTTTTTTGTACCACTCTCCATTTCAGGAAATTACCACTGCTAAATCTCACACCTACAGAAAGACTGCAAACTGGCAAGCAACACCCAAAATCCCCTTACCCAAAACCGAAAAAACTGATCATCTCTGTCATTTCTGTCATTTCTGTCATTTCTGTCAACTCTGTATCTCTATCATCTCTATCTTCTCTATCATCTCTATCATCTCTATCTTCTCTATCATCTCTATCATCTGTCATACCAAAATCGTAAATCCATCCGCATAACACTACCACCCAGCATTGGCTGACCTAGCCCAAAGCCCAGAGCCTAAATGCCTAAATTCCTAGAAAGAATTTTATACTACGTCAAAAACAGCGTCCAAAATCCTCCTGGTGGACCTTTGGTGGGCAGGTCACATGACCTGACTCCGATCGCAATAATAGATAAACCCAATAGAACCTACACCAACCACTATGGACAACAAGACCATTGGAATTCTCGGGGGCGGGCAGCTCGGCCGGATGATCGTGGAGGCAGCCCACAGACTCAACATCAAGACGGTTGTGCTTGACGGGCCAAACACCCCAGCCAAACAGATCAACGCCTTAGATCCGCATGTGGACGGATCCTTCACCGATACGGATGCCATCACCAAGTTGGCCAAGAAATGCGACGTTTTGACCATCGAGATCGAGCACGTCGACGTGGAGGCGTTGAAAAACGTGCAGAAGCTGCTTGGGATCCCCATCTACCCGGTCCCAGAGACCATCGAGCTCATTCAGGATAAGTACCGCCAGAAGAAGCACCTCATCCAGCACGGGGTGCCGGTGGTGGAGTCGTTGGACGTGGAGGAGAACTCCAGAGAGGCCCTTTTGGACATTGGAGCCAAGTTTGGCTTTCCGTTCATGTTGAAGCTGAGAACCCTTGCCTACGACGGCAGGGGCAACTACGTGGTGGAAAACGAGGCCAAGGTCGACGAGGCATTGCTGTTTTTGAAGGACAGACCTCTTTATGCGGAAAAATGGTGCAAGTTCTCCAAGGAGTTGGCCACCATGGTGGTGAGAACCGTGGAGGGCGAGGTGTTCGCTTATCCTACCGTTGAGACCATTCACAGAGACAACATTTGCCACACCGTGTACGCTCCGGCTAGAGCTGCCGACTCGGTCCGCCGGAAAGCCCAAATTCTCGCCGAAAATGCCGTCAAGCTGTTTCCCGGATGCGGCATCTTTGGCGTAGAGATGTTCCTTTTGCAAAACGGAGACCTCTTGATCAACGAAATCGCCCCAAGACCTCACAACCTGGGCCACTACACCATTGACGCCTGCGTGACGTCTCAGTTTGAGGCTCACGTGAGAGCCGTTGCTGGCTTACCGTTGCCGGCTGGATTCTCCACCTTCTCCACCTGCGCCACCAACGCCATCATGTTGAACGTTCTCGGCGATAAGGACGAGAAGAACAAGGAGTTTGAAATCTGCAGACGGGCGTTGGAGACCCCCGGCGCCTCGGTCTACCTCTACGGCAAGGAGTCCCGGCCCAAGCGGAAAATGGGCCACATCAACATTGTCGGCTCGTCGATGGAGCACGTGGAGCAGCAGCTCGGGTACATTGAGCTGGGGGAGAAGGGTGCCGCTAACTCCGAGAAGCCCGGAGATAAGCCGCTTATCTCCATCATCATGGGCTCCGACTCCGACCTCCCCGTCATGGCCGTCGGCGCTAACATCCTCAAGAAGTTCGGCGTCCCCTTTGAGGTCACCATCGTGTCTGCACACAGGACGCCCCACAGAATGTCCAAGTTTGCCATTGAGGCAGCTTCCCGCGGAATCAAGGCCATTATAGCCGGAGCCGGCGGAGCGGCCCATTTGCCCGGCATGATGGCGGCCATGACGCCGCTCCCGGTGATTGGCGTGCCGGTCAAGGGTTCGACTCTCGACGGCGTCGATTCCTTGCACTCCATCGTGCAGATGCCCCGGGGCATCCCGGTGGCCACCGTTGCCATCAACAACAGTACCAACGCGGCCCTTTTGGCAGTGCGCATTCTCGGTGCCTACGACTACAAGTGGGTCAACGAAATGAGCCAGTATATGCATCAGATGGAGGAGGAGGTTCTAGCTAAGGCCGACAAGTTGGAGCATGTCGGGTACGAGAGCTACTAGGCTCTCGCTATTATACACATTTAATCTTGCTTTCGTCGAGCGTAGTTTTGAGCTGTTCTGGTCAGAGCTCCGGGCTCAGCGCCGACACCGTCAGCACGGACGGCAGCACGTGGGAGGTGTAGGCGTAGGAGTAGTCGATCGGAGACAATGCAGGCGTTTCCATCTTCACCACGGGCGGTAGCTGGAGCAGGGCCACCAGTGTGAGGGCCTCCTCCCAGTTGTACACCACGGAGAACTCCCAGAGGAGCACTGCGCGGACGTTCTTCTTGGCAATGGTTTTTTTGCTTGCGCCCGGCTCGTAGAGCACCTGCTGGACGGTGATGGCGCGGAGGGCGTCATCGAGCCGGTGGGGCTGTTCGGCAAACTTGGCAAAGAAGCAGCGCCAAAAGTCCGAGAGGAACGGGGTGTTAGTGTTTGTTTGGAAGTGCTCGTCGCGGACCTTGTGGATCTCGATGCCGTGGGAGTAGACGGTGGAGAAGCAGCAGAGGTTTTGCTGGTCCGCGGCGACGCAGAAGTTGGCAGAAAGGTCTGTTTCGATGGCGTAGTCGGCCAGCACGTGCATGGAGTGCAAGAGACGGACCATGGAGTGGACGGTGGAGATGTGGGAGGAGGTGAACTCATGGATGCCGGGGAAGCGGGAGGAGAACTGGGCGTCGTGGTTGAGCAGCAAGCGGGGGTGGGGCAGGTCTCTGTGGAAGGTGAGAGCCGAGGTGCAGCCGGTGTAAGGGTTATGCACGTCAAAGCGGATGTTCCTGACGGAGACGTTACGGGCGGGCTTTTTCGCTCTCCTGGGGGGAGGGCTTGAGGCGCGCTTGCGCAGGGGCTGAATGCCGCCGAGCAGCTTTTTTAAGTAAATGTTGGAGAAGATCTCCTCGAAACGGGCATTGTTTTCCTTTGCCTCTATAGGGGAGGCGAAGCGGGGCCCGTCGTTGATGAGCCTCACGAGTTCCCGCTGGTGCGGGTGGCCCATGTTTTTGATCACCTGGATGTGCGACAGCACCTGTTTGCGCGAGCGGAACTTGCCCGTTTTGGCGTAGATGTAGTCGGAGATAAGCTCGTTGCGTCCGCAGGAGCGGCCCGACACCTTGACTTTGTTGAGGCCGTTTTTGGGCACAATGGCGAGCACCTCCTCAAAGGCGTGCTGGACGTCGGGGGCCCAGAGGTCGTTTTGCTTTTCCTTTTCTGGGGTTTCGTGGAACGGCATTGAGCGCGGGGTGGCGGGCATGCCGTGGGCGATGGAGAGCGACGTTGGCGTCAGCGACGGCGACAGCAGAAGCACCGGCGGGCTTTGGGGCAATTCGTCGTCTAGAGACAAGGAGGAGCAGAAACGGAACTCGGGCAGAAGGTCACGCAAAGAATAGGACTTGTTGCCGGAGTGGTCGATGGCGATGTCGACGATGATAGGCTGGCGAGTGTTGAAAAGAGAGGTGTCCATTGGGGGTTGGGAGAAGGGAAGAGGGAAAGCGTTGGGATTTGGAGGGTTTAAGTAATCTGGGCATGGGCAAAAAAAGAAGTCCGGCGACGATCTGGCTTCGATTTGCTGTCGCTGCAAGGAAAAGCCCTGAATTATCTTGCCCTGAAGATCCAGACCGTCATTATCTTGCAATCGAAGGCTTTTGCCGCAGCGCGTTGCGAAAGCCGGTAACTTGCATCGAAGAAAAACATGCGCACCAAGCCCTGTTTTTTCTTTTCAATTGTCTGTAGCAAGGTGCGTTTACGGTCGAAACACGCACAACAAAACAACCACAACATAAAAAAATAGAAAGAATAGAAAAAAATTAGGGAAAAAATTAGAAAACGCAGGCACACGCCGCGCTCCTGGCAGCAAGCCAATCATGCTATTTCAGGCAAGCAATCAGGTGCCGGAACGTGGCCCGCCCTGGTTCCTGACTAAACGGGCGGCGAATAAGTAAAGGTGCTGTGCATCGGGTGCAGAAATAGCCGCCGACGGGAGGGCTTTGTGCGGTTCGTTTGGCAGAGGAGACGCGGTCTAGGCCCACCGCAAAGCCCTGCCTGTCTTTGGCGGCGCATGAGGCGCGCCCACCCCTGCCTCGAGCTATAGCCGGATTGCGTCACTCAGGAACAGTGCATAATGCTCTGAGTCGGTTGCAACAAACCACTGGGTCCCATTGGGGGGTGGATTCCGGGCCCCTCACACTATGCGGCTCGGCTCCCCGCCCGGCACGTTTCATTTGTGTGAATTTCTTTTTTGGTTTTGTCCTGCGTTTCTTTTTTGTTTTCTTCTCTGCGCTGACCCGTATTGTTCGTGAGATGTTTCCCCAGCCGTTGCTCGCTTCCCATTGTGCACTCCGAAAAATCTGATTGTTTAAGATCTGGCATTGTTGTTTAGTCAAGCCCATGCCGTGCTGAGAAACTCAGTTCCACTTTTTTAGTAATCGGCGGAGCTCCCTTGCCTCCTCCGGTGTCATTTCGTCTACTTCTGACAATTCTTCGCTGGCGAGCGTTTCGGTGGGGTTGTGCTGCTTGAGCAGCATCAAGAGCCCAGACCCTTCCACAAACGGTACCGCTGTTTGATTCTCCGCTGCCTCGAGCTCCGGCACAATCACGTCACGCCAGTGCACCAGCCATCTGGACGCCGCCTTGCGGAGCGGAGCCTGTGCCAGTGCTAGCACCTGGAGCACCCGATTCTCAACGTCCTGCACACACAGGTACTCCTCCAAAGCTCTCTCCACCAAACCCCACAACCGGCTGTCCTGCCTCTTTAGAACAGCCAAATGCCGCTCGAGAACGGCCCGAACAGGCCAGTGCACCACCACCGCAGCCTCCGTAGTCAACCTCACCATCTCCTGCGCCACAAGCTGTCTCTTTCGGGTAAGTTCCGCCAACAGCCGCACGCGAGCCAAGTTCAGCACCAACGCCCGGCCAAACTCGATCTTCTCGTCCACCTGCTGCGTGCTGTCGACCTGCCGCAGCGGTGCTGCCTTGACCAACGGAGCTCCCCGCTTGGCTTCCCGTTTGAGACACCAGTACCTGCATAGTTGGGCAGCAGCGGCCATGGAGTCCTCCGCCAGAGGCTCTCTCTCAAGCCCCCGCAAAAGCAGCAGCCCTTCGGCCCCTCGGAGTTCCCGCAAAAGCCCCGCCACAAGCCCCACAAACTTGTGCGGCGCTATCGGCGTGTTCCCCTCCGTCCGCCACTTGAACGCACTCATCCGGTTCTCGTGCTGCCGCTGCGACACAAGCATGTCGTTTTTCTGCAGCAAAAGCTTGCTGTCCCGGTAGAACCGCCTTGTTTTGGCGATTCCCTCCAAAACGGCCCCCCGGAGCCCGCCCGGCGTGTGCTTGTCGCAGAAGCTCCGGAGCAGCCCCTTCAGGGCCAACGCCCCGCTGACCCCCCGGCTCATCTCCATCAAAAGCCCGGCCCGCCGGGCACACGTCACGTGATACGCATGGAAACACCCCCGGTTGCTACACTGGACACACGCCCCGCCCCTCTGCCGGCAGATGTAGCACACGAGCTTCCACCGCAGCTTCGGCACCAGCGCAATGCCCTCGATGGGCTCCATGTAGATCGGGTTGGCGAAATACACCTCCGGGATCCAAAGTGCACACGTCACGTGACTCCACATCCCGTTGTCCAACTGCTTGAACGCCCCCGTTTTCGACGGGCAGAAGCAGCAGCTCACGCCTCCCCGGCCAACCATGCATCTCCGGCAGAACCACTGCCCCTCCGGTATAAACGCTATCCCGTAGCACTCCTGGTGGACCGCAATGTTGCATCCGTCGCAAAACACAATGGCATTGGTGTTGTCACACTCGCTGACGTTGCACACGGCACATCGTTGCTCCAGCTGGCTCTCGAGGCCCCCCACGCCGTCGTCGTTGCCGTATTTCTCAAACAGCTCTTCCAACGTAAGAAGCCCGTCGTTGCCCATGGCCCCCATTCCGCCCATTTGCGCCTCTAGCTTGTGCCACTCCTGCTCCAATAGCGTGATGGCAAGCTCAAACGCCTCGGCCAGAAGCGGGCTGCTCTGGTTGTGGTGTCGGAGGTACTGCTCGTCCTGCTCGTCCATGTCGTACTGAACTTGGAGCCTGGTCCGGTTGCTGGGCAACGCCCGGATGTTCGGGCCGACGGACTTCCTGGCTGCCTTGCTCACTCGGTATCCGTACTCTCCGAGCTTCCGGGGGGCTGCTGCCGCCACAAGGCTGCGTTTGGCGTAGACGGCGTTGTGCTCGGACTGGGGCTGCTTTGGTGGTTTCTCCCTTATCTCCGCTATCTCCGCTATCTCCGGCTCGCCCACAACAACCGCAAGCCCCATCTCCGCGTCCAAGTCCGGGTAGATCTCCTTGTAGTGCCGTTCCTCTCGTGGTTTGCTGTCGTAGGCCATGTTGTGTGGTTGCAGTTAGCCGTGAGTGAGAAAATCCGTCCATCCTACATAGTGGCAGCACTGAAAGCACTAAACGTCAGCTTTCAGCAAAATGCTGTAATCCCAAAAATCAAATAAATTAACTACTCATTTTTAGCTACCACACATTTGTCAAATAGCACACCTTAATTGCAGCCTAGCTGATCAGGGTGCTCTGTAGTGGTGCTTATCGCGTGCAGGGATCGTCTAAAAAGGTAAACAAATATGGAATGATTTGCGCTGCTGAGAACACGAGACCCTTCTCTTAAAGTTTCTCTTGCCGAGTGGCTACTCACTCACTTAGCATCTCAACCTGAAAAGCCTCCCCGACTAAAAATAGACCCCGCGGGCTGTTAACCGCCCGTTGCATTTGGTCTCAGCATTGGCCATCAGCCAGTGCAACAATTGGCCAAAGCATTTAGTGAGGGATACTTCATATTGATGGCTCTTGGCTGTTTTGTGTGGCCTGTAATATGTAGTAGTTTTTTAGGGTCTGGTCTATTGAGACCTTTGGGTCCTAAACCTCTCAGACTAGCCACAATCAGCCTTTTACAGCAGAGCTACTGAATCAGGGCTTAAACCATTAAAAACACTCCACTTGTTCCTGGTTCCTGAGAAGTTCTGGGCCCTTCTGTGGGGCACATATGGCAGCTAGATGCATATAAAGTGCATCAATGAAATTCTGGTGGCTTTTCCTGCCCTCGGCTCTGACTTTACCAGAAAATAAGCGCTTTTGGTGCAAATTGGAACCGCCAAAGTGCCTGGGGTATCCTGGTGCACGGGTGTTTTTTGATTTGCAGCAATTTCTTGCAAACAAAGGTGGCAAGGTTTTGATGACTAGGCATTATTGGATATGGAGCTATGGAGTCACTGGTGCTCTTATTGGGATCTTGTAAGTATGAAGCAAAATGGATAAAGCAAACCATGATAGCACACGACCGGTAAACAATTAGATATTAGCTACTTTCACTTTTGGCCAATTGTAGCCGAAGAACCTTTTTGAGTTTCTTAGAGTTTTGCAGAACTTCGTTGTCTACTATAAGCAATAGTACACGGTCACTTCGACACTACCCACTCAAGACCACAGGAATCTTAGATCAGCAATTTTTGAATTCTTCTCTTTCCACAAAACTCCCCCCTTTGTCAGTTAGTCCTTCACTACAAGAATGCTCACTAGAGCCTACTCCACCATAGTATGCCACCATACCACTACGAACCTATAAGTAACTATAAGTCAAAGCCAAATCTACAAAACAGCCAGATAGCCACTAAGACCCTTTGCTCGACCCTTCGCAATCCTCACCCCTTCATCCACCCCAATCTGTCTCTACATCACAAGCACAATCGTAGTCAAACAAAGTAGAAAACTCCTGTAAGCAATTCTGTGTATAGCTGGAGCAGCCACTTCCGGGGAGACCTCTACGAGATGTCTCGCCTGCACGCTGCCGCGGACCAAATCTGACGTCATACCCCACCAACATCACCAAAAGTCCAACCAACACACAAATACCGTAAACCCCCATTACGACTCCCGTCTGGTTTCCATTCCCACCGCGAACCACTCCCCTCCTCCCATCAACAAAAAGTTTCGGGGACATTCGCATAAGACTGCACAGCTCAAATAGTTGCTACAACCATGGGAAACAGCAGTTCGTCAACAAGAAAGCTGGCGGCCCGGCAGCTGCGCAAGCTGTCGAGCACAGCATACCACCACAATCTTGAGGAGGAGTTTAGTGACATGATTCTCCACGAGGTGAAGCGGCAGAGGCAAACCGAACAGAAACACTTCACCAACGATCTCATAGAAGACGAGTACAACGAACTCAGCGATAAGGTGTTGGGGGACACCAATCTGTTGCAGCGGAACATCATCCCGGACGACGGCAACAACGAGCAGATGCCCCTGGAGCCGCAGCTGGTGCTTCTGCTCCATGATCTTTCCAAGGTGGACTTCACCAAAATAGCAGCTCCGCCAGGGAGATTGGCGGACGTGGGCAGCATGGAGTCGGTTGCCCTGGCCAGCAGCACCAAGTTGGTGCCGGTGGAAATCAAGTGGGTCAACTCTGTGAAGGAGAAGTTGAACAAGGTGGCCATCATTGGCCTGTTTTCCCAGTGGAGAGACGTGGTAAAGCTCAAGCCGCTGGCCAACCACAACAACGAGTACTCCGTCACGGTGTCGTTGCCCCTAGGCGTGCACAAGTTGCTCTACATCATCAACAACGAGTACAGGGTCAGTGAGCAGTTGCCCACGGCTACAGACCAAGAGGGCATTTTCTTCAACTGGTTTGAGATCTTGGACCCGCAGAAGTTGTTCAACCACTCCCACGGGCAGCTGACCCACTCCACGCTGGCCCCCTTTGACGCCAACATCATCCAGGTTGCCGGCCAGCACGACACCAGTGCCATCCAGCGGAAACTGAACTCTTTTCTTGCCAAGGTGTCCAAGGAAAACAAGGGCGACTTTGAGCACGTCGAGCACTCCGACGAGCCCACCTTCGAGTCCTACAACGAGCGGCTTTCCTTCTTGTCCACTTATCCGGAAAAGGCCCCCGCTGCCTACTCCTCGGACATCCCAGAAATGTTCCACAATTACGACTACTTCAAGAACATGTCTCCGGACTACGAGTTGCCCGAGCCGCCCCAGTTGCCTGCTCATTTGAATAATGTTTTGCTCAACAAGATCTCGTCCAACCAGCAGCAGAACCACGCTCAGAATATTCCCCATTTGGGACACGATCTCCAGAAACGGCCTCCGCTCCGCCGGGCTGATTCCTCGTACTACGCTTCCAATCACGAGGCCCTCCATCTTCTGATCCCGAATCATGTGATCTTGAACCATCTTATGACCACCTCCATTCGGAACGACGTGTTGACCGTGGCGTGTATCACGAGGTACTCCGGGAAGTTTGTCACGCAGATTATGCACCTGCCGGCGGAGGCAGAGAACCACTAAACTGCCGAACGGAGTGAGGCAGTTTCGAAGACTGCTGAACGAAGTGAGGCAGCCTGAGCATAAAATTTACTCAGACTGCTGAACGAAGTGAGGCTGTCTGAGCATAAAAGCGGAGACGAAGACTGCTGAACGAAGTGAGGCAGTCTGAGCATAAAATTTAGTCAGACTGCTAGCTCCGCAGTCTGGTGAGTGCTCCGTTCGGCAGTCTTGTCGTTTACGAAGCCTTCGAGAGTTAGTAGGATGCGGTGATAATGTCAAAGGTTGCTGAAATGACTGAGAAAATCAGAAAATTTGGCAGTCTGCATTACAGGCAGACTGAACTTAGTCTGTCTGAGCAAAAGCAGCTAGATTGACAAACCCAGAGTGCTGGACGGAGTGAGAAAAAGCAGCAAATCCTGAGAATGTCCTTCGGCGCCTAAGAATATTGCTGTCTGAAGCTGCCAAGGCTGCCAAGCGAACTGGTACTCTGAGAAATTTAGGCAGACTGCCAGTGAGAATTATGGCAATCAGCTTGAGAAGCTGGAAGCCTGGCAAACTGTCGAATGCTGCCGAAGTGTTGAGAAGTTATCTGACAGGTTGAAGACTTGAGTTAGCTGATTCTACAGAAAACCGGCAGTCGAATGCTGGCTTAAGTGGCATTATGAAGTATGAAAAGACCGCAGTGGGGCTAGCCTGAGAAATAACGAGACTGGAGAATCGGCTCAGCAGAAGTTAAAGCGAAGACTATCCAACGGTAATCTGCGAATCTGATAAGACTCGCAATTGAGTCAGTCTGGCCCGAACAAATCCGAAGACTGCCCTACTCCACACAACAACCCAGGCATCCCCTCCATATTGTCTGACCGGTATGCCGTGTCAGCCGATGTGGTGTTGGTAATGGTGGCTTATATGCAGTACAGTCTGGGGAAGACATGGCCTCCAACTGGGTATAGTGGATTGACAGGCAACGGTACAACAGTGACGCAACGGCTTCAGCACTGCAGTGGCAGTGCTTCAGCTTTGCTTCAGCTCTGCTCCAGCTTGACCATGCCTCCGGCCCGGTGTGACGGGCTGTGTGCAGTACCTGCGACTCCTGAAACCTATATAACGCTCTCCGTTGCTTCCTCCACCGCCATGTCGTGGACCGGGTTAAAAAAAGCCATCTCTCGGGCCGGCAACCACGTCATGGTGAAAGCCGGCCACATCGAGCAGTCCCTGGACCTCGAGTTCGACTACGAGGAGAAAAGATACAGGGCCATGGAGAAACTGTCGGAACAGCTCCACAAAGAGCTAAGGCGGTACAAGGACTCGTTGCACCTCCTAGCCCACTCGCAGTCGTCTGTTGGCGACGTCTTGGCCGGTTTCTACGGCAAGGACTCCAAATCCACCGCCAAGGAGTACCAGACGGCGTGTCATTCCATCGAGGACGAAGCCCTAGCTGCGCTAGACCAGCCGTTCCACCAAACGGTGCTCAATCCCGTCTCCCGCTTCAACTCGTACTACGTGGACGTGAACGAGGCCATCAAGAAACGGGCCCGCAAAAAGCTCGACTACGACTCCCTCCGCAGCAAAGTAAAGAAACTCACCGAGAACCCGCTGGACGACGCTGCCTACGACGGGAAAGTGAAGGATTCCCGCCACGAGCTTGCCCTTGCGCAAGACCGCTACGACAAGCTCAACGAGCAGCTCAAGGCGGAGCTCCCCCGTCTCATGGACCTCCGCGTTTCCTACCTCAACCCGCTGTTTGAGGCCTTTGTGAAAATCCAGCTAAGGTACTTCCACGAAAACTACCTCCAGCTCAACCGCGTGCTGTCCACGCTAGATGCCCAGACACGTGACGACTTTGCCTCCGGCAGGCTTGAGCTGAAGATCGACGGCATCTTGGACAAGGTTCGCGAGTTGAACTTGGCCTTGTAGTTAATACAACTTATCGGAGTCTTTGTAGGTGGCGGTGACCATTTGATCGAGTCATGTGACAATCACGTGACCTTTCCACTTTCAACTACCAGCAGTAAAAGGTAGTAGTTTTTTAGTAATCAGAGCAATACCATTGAAATTTGATAGAAATTAATCTCTATAATGACAAAATCTTTGTGGTAGCTGTGTTTTCTGTTTTTTGTTGGCAATGTTGTTCTCAATGTGATTCCCAATTTGGCACATTCCAGCAAAATACCCACATGGGTCTACCAATATTGCAAACAACTCAAATAAACAAATACAAAAACAAAAAATAAAAATCACAGCAGCAGAGAAATCAAATCAAACCAGTGTTAATTTAAAAGAGCTACTATCATAACTAAAGAGGCAAACAAAAAGGCTCTAATAGAGGAAAACTGCCCAGATATTGTAGAATCCTTTAGACTCCTAGCCTTAGACACCCAAGCTGGTCCCGTGACACCCAACTACCAATCTGTTGTATCTAAGTCCGGAATATCTTGAATAAACTACAAGCGTGCATGGGAAGGTTGTACGGGACCAACGAAAACCGTTGCGTTTGCAGCAACTATCCCCACACAAGCCCCGCTTTAGTCGTGCGGTGCTCATAACAACGGGTACGGGGGACATTGGAGCCGTTGCCAACGTTTAAGGTGGCAAAGAAAGTCTCATAAACCGTCCGGCCAAACGCCAGGGTAGTATTTGGACCATTCTGCGCGGTCACCTTACCGCCCTCATTAGGCTTCTCATTACATCACCAGACATACGCCAAACGCACTAAGCGAAGATAATTTCGCTGACACAACCAAAGCCCAGTACCGTTGCACCCACGTAGACCGAAGAGCCCCCCAAAAAAGCAAATAAGCTTTTCCATTGTGAAGCTCAGCAGCCATTGTTCTCAGTAGGCTCGGTATAATATTTTCCGGAAAAGGCCAAAAAGAAAAAAAAAAAAAAAAAGCTCGGAGAAGCCCCAGTGCGCCCACGGAAAAATAGACACAACACCTCCGATATCCACAACCGACCACCACAGCCAAGAAAACCCCCACAAAAAAACCACCCACACACCCACATGTTCAGAAAATTACGAAAACCGGAAGAAGACCCACCGCCAACGGCGTTCCCAGAGACTTTCTGGCACTGGTACGCCGACTCGTACAACCGGTTGCCGTTGAACCATGCTGAGTTGACCGATACCCTTCCCCACAACCAAAAGAAATACAGCCTGCTGTCGCTGAGTGTGAGCCAGCTCAAGGGCTTTTTCAGCTCACAGCCGGAGTTGCCCCAGCCGTCTACCCACCAGATGGTGGCCATGCTCAAATCCCCATTCACCATGGGAGACACCACCAAGGCGTACCACATGGCCCGGTTTTTCCAGCTTTCCGAGGCCGGTTTCTTCATCACCAACGACGGGTTCGACTGTGACGGCAACATCATCCAGTACTGCGGGGCAGAGAACTGGGAAAACGTCATGTGCTACATGGACGCCCTCTTGTTCTCGATGTTCGCCAACTTGGAGTCCTTTGAGCCCATGTTGTTTGTGCTGAACACCAACAACAACCCAATGGTCCACCAGCTTTCCGGCTTGCTCCGGGTGTACGTGAACTTGATGCGCCTGGGCAATCTCATCACCACTGACGTCACCGCCAGACTCTGTGAGTGCTTGTTCAAGTTGGGCTACGACGAGGCATTGAGCCACCGCCAGCAGGATGCAGCACAGCTTTTCGAGTTCTTGACCGAAACCCTCATGATGCCGCTTTTGACCTTTAAGGTGGAGATCCAGCACCTGGGCAAGCACGAGACCGACGACACAAAGTACTCCAAGGAGCGGATTTTGTTTGTTTCAGTGCCAAACGCCGACAGCTCTGCCACCCCGGTGAAAACCGGAGAGGAGTCTGACGTCCCGGATGCAGACCACGATGAGCACGATGCCGTGCTTCTAGAGGAGTGTCTTGAGCACTACTTCAACAACTCCATTTCTGTGAAAAGAGAGTTGCAAAGAAGAGCCACCATCGACCTGCAAACGCCGAGGGACGAGATCATCGAAAACCCAGACAAACAAGATACCCCAGAAACCATAGAAAACACAGAAACCCAGGGCTCAAGACCCAGGGCCAACACCTTATCCATGTGGTCCACACACAAGCTGGAAGCCAACCACGCCAAGGAAGTGATGCTTCCGGCATGGATGTTCTTGCGGCTTTTGCCCTTCTATACCGACGACAACGAGCTCGACCACGCCAACGAGAGCATAGCGAGAAACTCCAAGGAGTTTGTCACCAGAAGACCGGTTCTTCCCATCTGCCTCAAGCGGTACTCCTTTGATGCCCACGAGCAGCTGGCCTCCAGGTCCAACAAACGTATCATCATCCCACCGGTGATTGATCTCCCGTCTTTTGTGGCCGATGACGTCGACACAGAAAACACCGGGGCTTTCAAGCTTGTTTTGGAAAGTGCCCTTTGCCACAGAGGCACCACCATTGCGCTGGGCCACTTTGTTTCTGCCGTTCGGAAAAACATTGGCTCCGTGGATGACAACATGGCCGCAGAGTGGTACCTCTATGACGACTTGAAGAAACAGCGGGTTGTCACCAAGACTTTCCGTGAAATCTTCGACAAGGAGTGGCCATACATGTTGTTCTACCGTCTTGTGTCAGCCACAGACGTTGACGGCAGCTCTGCTGCTTCTTCTCAAAAACTGGCTGTCATCCCCAAGGGCTCCAGAGCCCAGTACTGGCAGGAAGACCCGCTTCTGCCCATCTTGTCCAGAAAAAACTCCAACAACGACCATCAAAGCGACCGCTCATCTTTGCTGCGGCTGATTGGAGCAGAGAGTCTATCGAACAGCCCGTTTTCCGTGCCGCTTCCAGAAGTCCCACCAAAAAGCCCCGATTTCGTCGACATCCGCCAGAAGTACCTCTGGTACGTCATTGACGAAAACAAAAACTACTACAAGGAGTCTGCCTCCTTGTCCACACTGGGGCTCCGCAAATTGAGCATTGCCAGAGCACCCCAGTTCCGCCGCAACTCCCAGTGGAGTTTAAAGCAGGAAGAACCCAAGGAGAAACCCGACCGTCTCCGCAACTTCCTCACGAGAAAATCCGACGATTCCGAAGAAAAAGAGCAACAGCAAGAACAACTGCAGCTGCATCACCACCATCACCATCTCTTTTTCAACAGCGAAAAGAAGGACCCACCGCTGTTGAGCAAAAAAGAGCACTGGAAGCGCCGCCTGGAGTACAAAAACGAAAAGTGCACCATTGTTTAACTGAGCTCATAGATATCCCCGCTTTTGCCGCCAGCCACGTACTGTGTGCTGTGGCACGGGTGGCTTGCAATACACGAGATCACGGACTCCGAGAGCTTCATTCTCCGGACTATCTTCCGTGTCTTCCAATCCCAGAAAAAGACCTGTCCTGTAGAGTCTCCGCTGCTGAGAATGGTAAAGTCATGCGAAAGCAGTAGTCCAATGCCAAAACCGGCGTTTTTGTGGCCTTTAAAGTAGCTTTTTCGTGTGTACTTGAATTTTCCCACGCTCTGTACCATCTGGATCGTGTTATCCATGGTCTGGAGCGCAATATGTTGGTCTGCCGTATTTACAGCAACTCGAGGCATGGAGTGCTGGCTTGGGTCTGAGATGATTTTCAGCGGGATATTGACTTTCCACGCCCAGATCCGGACTGTTCGGTCATCTGAAGTAGAGAGAAATTTCAGGTTTTTGTCCACTGCAGTTAGTGAATTCACCGGTCCCAAATGGTGGTCATATATTTGCACCGGGAGCTGCCACTCGGGAGCACTCAAGTCGTAGTGGTGGATCTTGTTGCTGGACAAACCAACTAGAATCTCGTTTTCGTTGTTTGGGTTGAACATGACGCAATTTGGCACGCTATCACAGGTCAATTTGTGGGTCACTTCTCCCGTTAGCGTTTTCCACAAAAGAACCGTCTTGTCAAACGAGCAGCTCAAAAACTTCGTTCCTTTCTTGTCGAAAACAACGTCCTTGATCGAGTTCGTGTGGCCAAAGTAGCCCCGGAGCTTCTGCATTGTGGCAGAGTCCCAAATGAATATTTTTCCGTCGTTCCCAGCGGAAAGTAGAAGATGTCCCGTTCTGGGGAAATACAGTAGCTTCGTGATGCCCTTGCTGTGTCCCTCAATGGTCCTGGCAATACTCTGTGGGGCCTGGCACGGAGCTTCTTGCTTGGGGGTGTCCTTAAAAGCGGTAAAATCCTCATCAGTGTAGGATTCGGTGATTTCTGCCAGTTCAGGCTCCACCGGAGGAATTTCCGGGACCGCAGGCTCCTCAATCTCGTCCTGCTCCTCCTCCTCGCTTTCAGAAGAGGCCCCCCAGGGCCCATTGTAGTCGAAACTGAAGTCCTGTGGAACATTTTTCAGCTTTTTGCTCCTTTTTCCCCTTTGGGATCTGGCTGGTCTTTTTCTCAGCTCCTCATCGCTGGAACCGTACTCTTGTAGCATGAGAAGGTACTCTTATCGAATATCAACATGCGCGATGCATGCACATCATCTCATCACAGATTTTCAACTAAACCGTTTTCCAATTAAACCTTTTTCATAGCCTGCCCAAATGAGCAAAAGAAGAAACGACGACTCCGACATCGATGTCAGCTCCACCGACGACTCTGACCAGGAGTCTGTGGACCAGGAGCACGAGGAAGAAATCGTCAATGTTGATTTCGACTACTTTGACTTGGACGAGCAAGTCGATTTCCACGCCACGAAAAACTTCATCCGCCAATTGTACGGAGACGACTCCACCGAGCTCGATGTCACCGGGTTGGCCGACTTGATCTTGACCAAAAACTCCATCGGTACCACCATCAAAACAGACGGCAAGGAAAGCGACCCATTTGCCATGTTGTCTGTGGTGAACCTCTCCGACAACTTGGAGAAGCCCAGTGTGAGGAAAATGATCGACTATCTCCTAGGAAAGACGAAAAGCACCAACGAGTTCAACATGGTTCTCAAGAAGCTCTTATCTCCGCCAAAGGACCAATCCAAGGCCTTGAAGGTCGGCTGGATCTTCTCTGAAAGACTCATCAACATGCCAGTCGAGACCGTTCCCCCAATGTACAAGATGCTCTTGGAGGAAATGGAAGCTGCTGACGACGACCACACTAAATACGAGTTCGACTACTTCCTCATTGTGTCCAGAGTGTACAAGATGGTCAAGGCCAACGTGGAGGAAGAAGACACCAACCAGCTGTCGAAGAAGCGGAAAAACGCCAGCCAGCCAGCCGAGGAGTTTGACTATTTCCACTATGAGGACATGGTTTTGGAGGAAAACGCCAAGTACCACGCCCACTACCCATTCACAAACTCCAACCAAGACACAGACTCCAGAAGAGTCTTCTTTGAGTACGGCATTGACCCCCAACTTAGTGTTTTGTTGTTGGACAAGAAATCCGTCATGAAGAGTGTTCCTGAAATGGCCGAGAAGTTCCCCCCATTTTAGGCAAGAAAGTTAAGAGAATAGACGTTAAGAGAATATGAAGAAAGAAGAAGAAAAGTAAGGAGTAGAATAAAAAAATGACAGCCATCCCTGAAGGGGTGGCAGAATTTGCAGCCACCTCAGTGAGAAGTATAAATATCCCCATTTCCCGTGCGCTTTATACTATAAGGAACACGTAAGAAAGAGACCCATCTGACCGGTAATGATAGAAATTATATATAATTATATATATAAAATCTATTGAATAAAACGGCGTTCTTTTTTTTTTTTTTTTTTTTTTTTTTTTTTTTTTTTTTGATTTTGATTCTGATGGCGACCTACATACAGGGTGCTAAAAATTTTCCAGAGATTGATTCCCACAAAACACGTCTACACAACAACGATGCCTCCAGCCCACAAAAACCAGGCTTTGAGACCTGAAAACGTGTTGAAGCGTGCCGAGGACCTTATTGGCGTTGACCAGAAGGAGGCCGCTTTGGAAACCCTTTACGAGATGATCACCTCCAAGAGAATCAGATACTTGCAGGTTGAGGACTTGGAGCCCATTGGCTTGTTGCTCATTGAGTTGGCCGTCGAGTTGAGAAAGGGCAAGTTGGCCAAGGACGCTTTGCACCAGTACAAGAAGAACGTGCAGCAGTCCGAAAACGGCTTGGAGTCCGTCCAGGTGATTGTCCGCAAGTTCATTGAGTTGGCCGAGAAGAGATTGAGTGTGGCTCAGACCAAGGCCGACATCAAGATCGACCAGGACGAGGAGGACGATTTGGAGACCTCCCAGACCCCAGAGTCCATTTTGTTGTCTGCTGTTTCCAACACCGACTCCGCCGACAGAACCGAGAGAGAGTTGGTCACCCCATGGTTGAGATTCTTGTGGGAGGCCTACAGAGCCGTGTTGGATATCTTGAGAAACAACTCCAAGTTGGAGGTTACCTACTCCGCTATTGTCAACCAGGCTTTCCAGTTCTGCTTGAAGTTCAACAGAAAGGCCGAGTTCAGAAGATTGTGTGAGTTGTTGAGAGCTCACATGCTGTGGGTCACCACCCAGCCAGCCGGCAAGCCAGCCACTTCTAACCAGAACGCTGTCAACTTGTCTGACTCCGAGACCGTCCAGCGTTACTTGGAGCAGCGTTTCTCCCAGTTGAACATCTCTGTGAAGTTGGAGTTGTGGCAGGAGTCCTTCCGTTCCATTGATGACGTGCACACCTTGATCACTGCCTCCAAGAAGGCTCCTAAGCCAGTGTTGATGGCCAACTACTACGAGAACTTGGCCAGAATCTTTGCCGTCTCCGACAACACTTTGTTCCACGCTGCTGCCTGGAACAAGTTCTTTGTTTTGTTCTCGCAGTCTCCAAACGCCACTGACGAGGAGTTGAGCCACTACGCCTCTGTGCTTGTGTTGGCCACCTTGTCCATTCCAACCAAGTCCTTGAACGTCAACGAGACCGTTGTGGACGAGCAGAAGGCCAAGAACACCAAGTTGACCTCGTTGTTGAACTTGAACCAGGTTCCAACCAGAGAGAGCTTGATCTCGTCGATTGTCAGCAGACACATTTTGAGGTTCGCCGACGAGCCTGTGCAGAAGTTGTTTGCCATCTTGACCGACAAGGAGTTCCACCCATTGACAGCCAAGGACCAGGTGGCCGAGGTGTTCAAGACCATCAAGGACGACAAGTCTTACAGCCGGTACATTGAGCCTTTGACCGAGGTTGTGTTGATCAGATCCTTCCAGCAGGTTTCCCAGATCTACGAGGCCGTCAAGTTGGACTTTTTGGTTTCCTTGGGTATCATCGAGGGCACAGAGTACACCTTGACCCCATTGGAGGTGGAGGACTTGATTGCCCACGCCGTCAAGAAGGGTCACCTCTTCCTCACCATCGACCACGAGTCTTCTGTTGTGTCGTTCAAGTCCAACCCATTCGAGGATGCCTACACGGGCTCGTTGTCTTCTAAGTTGCAGGCCACTCCAGCCGAGTTGGTCAGAACACAGTTGTCCAAGTTGGCCACTGTGTTGGCATCGTCACGTGAAATCCTCGACCCACAGTACGAGGCCCGCCAACAGCACAGAAGAGAGGCTGCCTTGCAGAATGCCGTGGCCAACTTTGCCGCTGAGCAAGAGGAGATTGCCGCACGTGTTGCCGTTCTCGAGGAGCGCAAGAAGATTGCCGAGAAGCTCAAGCGTGAGCAGGAGGAGCTTGCCGCCAAGCAGAGACAGGAGAGAATTGCCAACGAGCAAAAGGCCGAGCAAGAGAGATTGGCCAAGGAGCAGGAGAGAAAGAACTACGAGCGTTTGGAGAGAGAAAAGAAGGCCATCATCGAGAAGGACAAGCGGAAGATTGCCGAGGAGATCAACGCCAAGGGTATCATCCAGATTGACTTGGACAACCTCGAAGGCTTGAACGCCGACAGCCTCCGTGCCATGCAGATCGAGCAGTTGAACAAGGACAGAAAGACCATGGAGGAGAAGATGAAGGGTGTGTTCAAGAGAGCCGACCACTTTGAGAGAGCCTTGAGAAAGCACGAGTTGAAGTTCTTGGCTGAGGACGCTGCCTCCCAGAAGGAGAGAGATGCCCAGCAGTACGAGGAGTTGAAGAAGAGCCGTGTGGAGAAGGCCAGAAAGGAGTTTGACGCTGCCGTGGCCATGAAGGAGCGTTTGAACCGTGTTTTGCCCGACTACACCCTGTTCAAGCAGAAGATCGACGAGCAGAACGCCTCCAAGATTGCTGAGTTGAAGGAGCAGGCCAAGGCTGCGTTTGAGGAGGCCAAGCAGGCCCGTCTTGAGCTGGTGAAACAGCAGCGGATCGAGGAGTTGAGATTACGTAAGCAGCAGGAGAAGGCTGCGCAGGAAGAGGACGAGAAGAAGAGAAGAAGAGAGGAGGAGTTGGCCAAGTTCAAGGAGGAGATGCGCAAGCAGAAGGAGAAGGACGAGGAGTTGGCCCGCAAGAGAGCCGAGATGGAGGCTGAGTTCAGAGCCAGACAGGGCCCAAGAGCCGCAGCCCCACCAAGGGCTACCCCACCACCAGCTGCTGCCCCACCTAGAGCTACCCCACCACCAGCAGCCGCTCCAGCCGAGCAGCCGGCTAAGCCAATGACTTTTGCCGAGAAGATGAAGTTGAAGAGAGAGGGCCGTCTTCCGTAGGCGCGCCGCGGCTATACTGCACAGAAAAATTTAGCACACACATTTGAGACACTTGCGTAGAATTTCACCACCCCACCCCATCATGATCACCGTCATAGGCTCCCTCAACTACGACCTCGTCACCTTCACAGACAAAGTGCCTGCTGGTGGCGAAACCTACAAGGCCAATTCGTTCGAGAACCATCTCGGAGGTAAGGGTTTAAACGAATCTTTGGCCTGTGCCCGGTTATCTCCGGCCAAGCCCCACATTCGGATGGTCGGCAATGTTGGAGCCGACACTTTTGGCAACGAGCTTAAAAAGGCTCTAGTTGATGCCGACGTTGACACACAGTTCCTCAAAACCATAGAAAACCAGTCGTCGGGAGTGGCGGTCATTTTGGTGGAGAAATCCGGGGAAAACCGGATCTTGATCTCCGCCGGTGCCAACGGCGATTTAAAGCCAACGGAAGAAAACTACAAGTCCTATTTTTCCGACTCCCAGGACGGCGATTTCGTTGTGCTCCAGAACGAGTACCCCCACACGTTGCAGTCCATTGACTGGATCAAGAGCAACAAACCCACCATCAACATCTCCTACAACCCGTCCCCATTCCACAAGGAGTACATCACGGAAGAAAACCTCGGAAAAATTGATCTTCTCATTGTCAACGAGGGGGAGGCTTTGGAGGTGGCTTCGTGCGTGTTCAAGGAAGAACTCTCGGAGTTTGAGGCCACCATCAAGGACGACGCCGTGCGGGGATTTTCCGTGTTGGCTGAAAAGTTGCAGCTGCATCTCGACCAGAACAACGTCTCGGCCGCCATCATCACCATGGGCTCGCAGGGCTCCGTGTACGCCAGCAAGCAGCACAAGGCCACTTTCCAAAAGTCGCAGAAAGTGGACAAGGTGATCGACACCACCGGCGCGGGGGACACCTTTTTCGGCGCCGTTGTGCTGCAGCTCAGCCACGGATCGACCCTCGCCGGCGCCGTCGAGTTCGCTACAAGAGCCAGCGCCTTGGCCATACAGAAGAAGGGCGCAGCCGAGGGCATTCCTACATTCCTGCAGGTGGAGCAGGCCAAGTAGCCGATTAGATAATATTAGAGCTAGCCGTCTGTAGTTAGTTTCTCTTGCGGAGCGTCTCTGGGGCAGGAGAGTCCTTGCCCGACGCGTAAACGTACTCGTTCACCTGGGCAGCAACACCACCGTGAACGGCCTTGACCTTCTGAGACTTCTTCGAGTTCTTCTTGCTGTAGATCTCAAGGTAGAAGGCAATGAACAAAACAAGGTAGGAGGACAAAATGGCACACCCAGAGTAGGCGGCGTACATGTCACCGTAGCAGTCCTCGCACACAGGCATGAGGTGGTGCACGGCTGGCACGTGGGTGTAGAGGATCTTCTGGATGGTGGCAAAGTAGACAAAGCCGAGGTCCAACACAAACTGGATGATCTGGAACCGGGTGACCCACTCCTTCCACCACACGCGGATCCCGCGGGCAGCCAAAAAGTAGTACCAGTACATCACAACGTGCACACCCAAGTTCAACGTGATTGGCACCCAGGAGATTGGAGTGTGGCCAATCAACTGAGTGAAGCAGAGCAACGCCGTGGCACCGTGGTGGTAGGTGTGCAAGAACGTCAACTTCTTCTGCTTGACAACCAAAAACACCGTGTCGATGAACTCGGTGAACTTGGTGAGGTAGTTGAGGTAGTACAACGTCACCAACTCCTGGGTCCATGCGTTAGGCAGGCAGATGGCGTAGAACAAGCCGTGGTGGTAGATGATCGGGAGAAGCTGCTCCACCATCAACACCAACAACGTCAACGACAACGTCGTGAGGAACAAGTTGTGCACCTGGAACAACCCGTTCAAAACCAATGGCTTGAGCCCGAGCTTCTTCCACACAAAGTTGCCGCCGAAAATCACCGTGTAGTACACAGCAATGAACACAGCCACCGGTGGAAGTGTAGACAACGGCGTCTGGCCTTGGACGAATGCAAACTCAGAGGGCACAAACCAGCCCTGAGTGACGGTAGAGACCAACTGGTCGAACTTTGGCCACAACGGCACAAAGAAAGGGGTGTCGATCGAATAACTGGACATGGGAAAGCAGTGACCAGAGATGGAGCAAAAAAAAAAAAAACAGTGCAAAAAGCGTGGAAAAATACAGCCAAAATATCCTGCAACGAGTCTCTGCGCGTGCACAGTCAGGAAAAAGTAAACATGAATGTGAAAACGCTGTATGGCGGAGACGCGACTTGCGGAGTAAGAAAGTAGTGGAGAAATCCCATAATGACCGCAAAGACCGCCGTTGTTCCAGCTAAACCGAAGCCTTGGCCGCATGTGGAACACATGTGGGAATTACAAGAGTGAGGGAGAGAAAGTAGAAGAACATTGAGAAAAAATAGAGGTTTGATTGTTGGGACGGCCTTCTTATATACCCAAAAAACCGCCAGCTCGTGTTTCATAAAAAATGACGGTTCCCCCTTTTTTTAGTATATATAGACGGCCGATCCCCAACGTTTAGTTTAGCTTTTTTTGGTGCTTGCTCACCAAATTTGCACCCTGGTCCGAGGCTTTGCTGCGAGGCGCGCCCCGGCCGTGGGACCGCGATTTAAATAGGGGAACCCAGCAAGCACTCAACAAGTCAGATGCTGCTCTTACCTCTTCCGGACTCGTTGGTACCGTTTTTAAGCCCGTACCTCCCACAACAGACCCTGCCGAGGCCCTTTGTGACGCTCACGTGGGCCCAGTCGTTGGACGGGCGTATTGCTGCTGCCCCAGGGTTGCAGACCAAGATCTCCCACGCGGAAACAAAGACAATGACCCACTACCTCCGTTCCAAACACGATGCCATCCTTGTAGGTGTAGGCACGGTGCTTGCAGACGACCCGAAGCTCAATTGTCGCTACGACAGCCACAAGATCCGGCCCGTTGTCGTGGACCCCCACGGACGGTGGAACTACGCTGCGTCCCAATTGAGAGGCCTCTGCGACCGCGGAGACGGACTTGCACCGCTTATTGTGGTGAAAGAGACCACCCAGGTGCGTGAGGAAGATGTGCTTGTGGCCCAGGGCGGAGCGTACGTGAGATTCCCCTTTGAAACCGACAATTTGGCCAACTGGGAGGCCATTCTTGCAGAGCTCGGTAAAAGAGGCATCAAGTCCGTGATGGTCGAGGGCGGTGCGCACGTGATAAACACGTTGCTCCCGTCAGACTTGGTCGACAGCATTGTCATCACCATCGGGCCGGTGTTCTTGGGTGCGAAAGGCGTGCAAGTGGCCCCGGCTGGAAACGTAACGTTGCAGGAAGCCCAGTGGTGGAAAGGCACCCAGGACACGGTGGTGGCTACAAAGAAGACTCAATCATGACTGTGCTTTTCGTTGGGCCGGAGCCCGCTATAATACATTATAAACAGATTCTGTACGACGCGTATCTACCGGCGGTCTCGGATCTTCTGATGATCTTCACCACGTCACCACGCTTCAAGCCGAGGTAACGGGCAACTGGGTCCTCCCTCTGGATACGTGGAAGCTGCGACTCCTTCAACCGGTATCTGTCCAACAACTCCTTCTTCTCGAGCTTCGACAACCGGATGTGCTTGGGCACCAACTCGTGGTGTGTGATGTTGACAATCAAGTCGCTCTCCTGGAACACCTCGATGGTGGCTGGGGCCACAGTGGGGATCAACTTGTTGGCACTGGGCGTGATCGAGTTCTGGTAGATGAAAATGCCAGTGCTGAAGTTCTTTTCACTGATGTGGATACAGAAGTTTCTCATGGTCTTGATACCAACAGAAGCCTCGTCACAGAACTCCACCCAGAGGGATCCCATCTCAGGGAACTTCTCCAAAGCCTCTGGTGTTGGTTGAGCCTGGAAGCACATCAACTTTCTCTGAGGCTCTCCCATGGGACAGATCTTGGCCTTGAACTCATCCAACGACATGTTGATTTCCTCGTCTGTGATGAAGTAGCCCTTGTCCCTGACCATCTCCTTGGTCGTTCTGAAGGTTCTCCACAAACGGGAGACTGCTCTTTCCTGGTCGTCCATGGTGATGAGATGTTGGTTGTTGCCGTGCTCATCTTGTTTTTTTCGCACCGCACGTGACCACTGTGGAAGTACTGCGGAATGGACCCAGACCACGAGATTCACAAAGATATATAAGTAGACTATTTAATTGAACAAAATTGCATGGCTAGCCGGCGTGCCGGCTAGTAGATGAGCATTTGGTTTGTCTTACAAATTTGCTTACTGTGCACTCAAAGACTCCGTTGCGAGACTGCTGGCAGGCTGCAGAGTAGAGGATACTTACTAGTAATTGAGGAGGATGCCGTTTTTTACGCATTGTTTGGTTGTGCCATTATGTCTTCATGTTTTCGGCTTCACATTCGGCGTTTTCCTGTTCAGCTTGCCATTGTCCCGAGGAACGGCAAACCAGTATTCTTGGCTTGATACATTTATCTAAGCAATTAGAACTCACCAGTTGGCTTTATCGGAGCCAGTTATCAGAACTTTGAAACATGGCCTATTGCCATGCCGAGAAAGGAAGGTGCGTGGAACCAGTGAGACGGCTGCAAAAACGTGAGCACCGACTATATAAGGAGCCCACACTGCTTCTCAAATCTTCACCAAACAAGAAAACAATGGCTGCTCAACAAACTCAAACCAAAAACACCGTTTCCCAGGTTGAACAAGAGAGTCGGTAACAAGGGTGCCGTTCCTTTCCAGTGCACCATTGTCTAGGTGTTCGGTATATACTTTAATTAATACCATTTCAATCAAAAGTGTAGTTAAAGCATTTTGGTTCTACTGGAGGTGGAATTTGTGTTTTCAGAACTACCAATAGATATTAGCACCATCGTTATGGCTGAGATTACTCAATGACGTATTTGGCTAAATATTCAGCCATGATACAATCAGCTTTGGCGCTCTACAGCTTGTCTTGGGTGGCTATTTACTGTGAGTATAAACTGTTTATGGAAGTCAGTCGAACTTCCTCCTGTACCTCAACTCAATATCGGAAGAGGACTTCCAGATTTTGGTTTTTATAGTCTGAAGAGTCAACGAAGGATCTAGCACCTGGCCACGGCACTCGAGCTCCAACCAGTCTGTTGGTTTCCTCTTTTCCTTCATTTCCGAGGTCTTGAACTCGAATTTCTCCGTCAAGTAGAACACCACCTTGTTCAAACGAAGCATGTTCTGAGAAGCAAGCTTGAGGGAGGAATCAAGAGGCGGCAACTTTTTGATTTTCTTGCCGGCACGACCACCGATTTTCTTGTCGAGGGGCAACTGGGCGTAGTCGAACTCGTGGAGCTGGAAGGCGATTTTGGGGGCATCCCGCTGGGGGAACTTATCGTAGAGAATGGGGAGACCGATCCACTTGGGCACGTTTGCTCTGATTTGCCTAACCAAACAAGTGTCCAAGTGCTCTAGCTCACTAAGATGGAAACTGCAGACGTCTCTGTTGTTGCCCAAGTCTGGAGAGCTTTCAAAAATGATAATAAGAAGGTGCTTGGGGAGTCTATGGAAGGGAATAAACGGACGGAAGGGTCTGTTTTCCTTTTCCTGGACAGCCGGGTCGTTGGAGCAGACCGAAAGCTGCAGAGGGGCCAATTTGCGGGAAGAAACATAGTGCTGGGCGTACTTTGCTCTGTTCTGGGCCAACAAGCGCAGAATCAGGTCCTCTGGGGTTTCGTCGGGCTCCAATTCGGAATCGGAGAAATTAGAAGACAAGGAGTTGGCAGCGGAACGGGGCTTAGGACGACGGCTGGAGTTGAAGTCGTTTTCCGAAACAGAAGCCAGACGAGCCCGGCTGCGCAAGTCTTCTCTGGATTTCTCGTCCTGCCGGAGCTCGTAGAGGGCGTACCGGTGGAAGACGGAGTTGAGCAAGATCTGCGAAAGTGGGTACTGCTCATCCTGAGAAACAGTAGGTTTGGAAGCCAAGGCCGTTTCGTTTTTCTCAAGGGCCATGTACGGGTAGTGCTGGACGAGCTCGTCGTAGTAGATCTCCACGTTGGCAAACAGGGTCTCCAGAAGCAGCACCAAGAGCTTGCCGGACTTGATTTCCACCTCACACCAGTTGCTGAAAGTGTCCATGGAGTGGTAGTCGTGGAAGATATCGTCTAGAGCGGCAAGGCGGTCCTTTTGCTGGTCCGGAGTTAAGGTGGAGGCCCCGTAGGGCCATTCACGGATCACCCGGCACACAAAGATGTCCCAGAGCTTGATATCGCCGTTCAAGTACAACGCCACGATCCAGCGCTTGTTGTTGAGCATTTTCTTGGCGATGATCAGCTTGGGCAGCACCGGGAGCAGCTGCTGCGGATGGCAGTTGTAGGAGATCAGCAAAACCAGCAGGGGAGCCACCGGATTGAGCAAAATCTCCACTGGGGTTTCGTTGACCGGTCCACTCTGCTGTGGCTGCTGTGCGTGCTCCTTGTATGCGTTGACAAACTCCAGCAGCGGCCCGCCGCTCGGAGATAAGAACATCAGCGTGTACACCTGGCCGTCGCCATGGGCTTCTTCGCCGTGGACAGACGAAATGGCATGCGAGAGGGCCAGCTGCACATCGACGTTGTTTGTGTCCATCAGGAGGTGGCTGACAATGTCGTAGAAGTCCAGGTCCAAGTCGGTTTTGTCTGTTGGGGTGGCAGGGCCGGGAGAAACGTCGGGCTGCAGCTCCAAAGCGGCCAGGTGGTCCACACAGGCCCGGAGATACTGGTACTGGGCCATCTGGCGGGTGTCAGGCACGTGATACAGGTTCAAGGAGGCGTAGGTCAGGGCGTAGAGGGTGGTATCGCCGGCAGCACAGAGAGAAACCACCGGGGAGTCGGCTTTGGCGACAAGAACGCAGAGACCGAGTTTCTCGTCGATGAAGGCCAGGTCGGCGGCGTGGAAGGCGAACTCGGTGGAGCCGAGGTGCAGAACGTCAGTTTTGATGATATTTCCGGCCTTATCTCCGGAGTAGAATGTGTCGAAAGAGCCGTCGTTGTAACCGGCCGGATCCAGCGCCAGCGGCGTGGTCAAGCTCCACACGGCGTCGTCGTGCATCTCGAAGTTGCGCAGCACCTTGAAGTTGCGGAGGTCCCACAACTTCACCGTCAGGTCCAGCAGCCCCAGCAAAATCTGCGTCAGGTTCATCAAGAGACACCGCACGTTGTCCTGGTGGCCCACAAGACGCCGGACGAGGTTCTGGCCGCCGTCGGTAGTTATTCTGCGGTCGAAGATGTTGATTGTCGAGCTCGGACCGCCGCTGGCTATCAAGTTGCTGTGGTTATTGGAAAGGCCGTACACGGAGGCCGGCAAGTTCTGCAGCCCCGGCAGGTTGTAGAAGCGCAGAATCGGCTTTAGCGTCTTCAAGTCCCAGATGACAATCTGTCCGTCGAGCCCGCCGCTCACCACAAGCTGCTGGGTCCCCACCGCCAGGATCTTCTTGACGTAGTCCGTGTGGACATTCTGGAACTTGTGGATGTCCCCAGCGGGGCTCTGGGTGTCGATTATCTTCAACAGCAAGTCTGCGGACGCCGTGACCAAGTGCCTGTTGCTGTTGACAAGCTTGATGTCGTTGATCCAGTCGAAATGGAGGTTATAGTTTGTGGATGCTCTTTCGTGGAGCCGGGCCCAGTCCAGCCTGTGTCTGAGGGCATTCAGCGAAATCAGCGTCTCCAACTTGAGCAACCGCTCGTCCAAGTCCTGGACAAACGGGTCCTCCACCTCCAGCGGCACCTCCGGCTCCACTTTGTCCACCGGCTGCCAAACTTTCACCGCTCCGTCTCTTCCGCCGGTGAAAAGCTCCCCGGACGCCGCCAGGTGCTGCATGGCGTTGATTGGCAAGATGTGGTTTTCCTCCGCCACCGTGTCTCCCAACACGTACGAGAGGCCTTTTTTGACTTTCATGGTGTGGTTGGTTTTTGAGCAATGGTGCGATTTCTACACCCACCTGGAGAGCGCAGCTCGACAGCCCACAGCTGAATTAATTATTACTAGGAATTGGCTACGGCTACGGGCACTATGGAGATTCCACATTGTAGAGCATAGAGTATCTAGAGCATGTAGAGCATGTGGAGTATGTAGGGTTGGGCTGGGGGAGCCTGGTGTACGGGTGTCGTTTGCAACCATTACACCAGTTTAGAGAACGTTTGGCCGGTGGTGGTTGTATACGGTTGTATATGGTTGTATATGGTTGTATATGGTGGTGATATGGCGGTTTGGGGAAGGCTACTGTATTACTGGGAAAAGAAAATTTGGGTCTGCACTTTTTTGGAGGCGGTGTTACGAGTTTGCAGAGTTGAGAGTGAGCAGATCTGGAGTGTTAACCGAGGGACCATGTTGGGACTGGAAATGCCATTGATGTGGACATGGATTTGGATTTTATTGTTTATGAAGATTTGTACGGAGAGCAGAACTACCAATTTGAAGATGTATGGGAATATGGGGTTTTGTAGAGGTGGACTGAATTGGGCTGATTGGAGCAACCAGGGCTTACAGACAAACAGAGTTGAAGCACTTGGGCAATTATTAATATTTAGCATGAAATGAATTACAATTCGTAGAAGTCCCCTTGGTCAGGAGTTGCAAGTATAAACCTTTGTCTGTTTCTCCAGCAAGCACTGCTTCCACTCTGTCTTGCTGGAGTTCCAGGAGCAAACTTCGAAACCAGAACCAGAATGTATCTGAAGGCCACAGAAAAGCATACTTCACAAAAAGCCCACATCGAGCTTCAAATCATTCTGGTGGAAATGACTCAACTTAAATCCAGCCAGACTCCATTATATGCTGGTCTCCGTGTCATTATATGAGTATGGCATTGTCCACAGTATAGTTTTTGAAAGGAGTCAACTATAAGTCAGCGAAGACAACTCTTCATGAGGATCACAAGTCACCATCTGGGAGAAATCCAAAACACATGGCATCTTGGTGAATCTGCGGCTCGGAGCATGCCAGCCATCAGCAAGTCTCTAAACAGGTCTTGGCCGCCAGAAACATGTTTCCATTTGAGGATCTCAACCGAGTTCCCAACATCTAAATCTTATTGAGCACATTGACCACCAACACTCAATTCTCAACTGATCTCAGCAAGCTGAGATCGCAGCTGAGATCGCAGCTGAGATCAGCGCATCCGCTCCTTCAAGATCTGGGTCAAGACCTCATTTTTCCGCGTCACCATAAACATGTCGGCGGGCAGAACAACCGAGCGGGAGGCGTGGTCGGCAAAACTCTCCAAGTCCGTGCCGAGGGTGACGAGCTGGTTGTAGACCAACTCGACCAAAGAAGCCACAAACGACGGGCTGGCCGTCACACCCAACTCCTGGGTTTGTTTTTCGACGGTTTTCGCCACATCGAGGTAGATTGCCGCCTTGAGTTTTGCAGCCGTGTCGTCCATTGCGAAGAAGGAGTAGTTGTTGATGTTCGCGAATCAGCCAGCCAATTATTGTCTGTCATTTGGCTTGCAAATGGCAACTCGTCCACTAGAGTAGTTGTTAAATTGCAATTTTTTGTACATTCGGATACTTAAATACTAAGTATTTACTTAGTATTTAGTATTTAAATATTAAAATATGATGTTGCCTGTAATTCTTCAATTCTGCTTGCGCAGGCAATTTTTAGGCCGGATTTGGAACGCGTCGCGACGCACCTCATTAGTATCCCCCTTTGGACGCGGTGCGCATGCTATATAACCGTCATTTTTGCAGACCGCCATTTTGCACCGTCATTTTGCACCGTCATTTTTGCCCTTTCCGTCATTTTCTCCCACCATGAAAAGATCCTTCCAACAACCAGAACCTTGCAAAAGAAGAGCTCTCCAGCCGGTCAACACCCAATTGGCCTCGCCGCCAACAACCCCAGACAAGCAGCGGGTGCTTGATCTTCCCACGAAATCAGACAGCACACGGAGAAAACTCTTCTCCTCCGAATCCGTCTACTCCAAAGCCAAAGCCCTCTTTCAAAGAGGAGCCCTCAACAACGGCAGTGTGCTTGTTGGCCGGGAAAAGGAAGCCGAGGCATTCAGCAGCTTCATCACCGGGTCCATAGCCCACAACAAATGCAGCAGTCTATACATTTCCGGCCCACCCGGAACAGGAAAAACAGCCCAGGTGAACCTCACGCTAGACACGCTAATAAAACAAGACACCATCACTGCCGGAGGGAAAACAGCCCGGGTCTTGCGCATCAACTGTATGGCCGTATCCAAGGCAGAAAACATCTTCCACGAGATCTTGTGTGAGCTTGTGGGCCGGCAGCAGAGCAAAAAAAGGACGTTTGACGACTTCTACGCCTATCTCTGCAGCCAGCAGCCCACTAATTCCGTGCTTATTCTCTTGGACGAGATGGACTGTCTCATCACCAAAGACCAGCAGGTGCTCTTCCAGCTCTTCCAGTGTGCGCTGGACCTCAAAACATCAGCATTACAAACCAAGTTGGTCCTTGTTGGCATCTCCAACGCCTTGGACCTCACAGACAAATTCTTGCCCCGGCTCAGAATCAACGGCTACACTCCGGAACCCCTCCAGTTCTTGCCATATACAGGAGAACAGGTGCGTCAGGTGATCATAGCCAAGCTCCAGTCGCTAGACGAAGACAAGGAGAACCGGGCCATTCCCATCATGCACCCGGTGGCCATCCAGCTCTGCTGCAAGAAGTGTGCAGCCGTGACGGGGGACTTGCGTAAGGCCTTTGACATCTGCTACAAGAGCATCGATCACGTGGAGCAGCACGTGCGCAAGCAGGACTTGGCCAACTTGACTCCCCACACCGCCCCCAAGGTGCTCATCGGCCACGTGGCCACCGTGTGTGCCTCTGCCTTCGGAGACCTGTCTCTGGCCAAGCTCCTGAAAATCAACTTCTTCCAAAAAGTCGTCCTCTGCTGCCTCACCAGCATGACCGCCGGCTGCAACGTCACCCCGTCGGTCAACCAGCTCTACGACTACTACGTCAAGCATCTGAGCGATGTGGCGGCCGAGATGATGGGCCGCTTGAAGAAAGGCGAGTTTTTGGAGATTGTGTCTGCGTTGGAGTCTGCCTCCGTGGTGGTGCTCCTGGGCAACTCCGACACGGGCAACAAGGCCGTCAAGCCGTCCGTGCTGCCCTCCGACGTGCTCAAGGCCGTGGACCTGGTGCCCATTCTTAAGAAACTCGTCTTGAACTGATCCTGCATCTGCTGCCCTCTCTCCGTACTGCATCCAGCGCCCCGCGCACCAGCATCAACACCATCTGTAACTACTTAATACATAATCACCCTAATGTCCTCCAGGCGGTTCGACGACAAGCGCAGGAGGAACTTCTATGCCACCTCCACGCGCAGGGACTTCAAGTCCTCCAATTCTCCCCCCTCTCCGGGCGGCTCGCTGCCCGGCCGGGACTCAAAGTCGTATGATTCCAGAAGATACAAGCCTTCCTCTTCCCTGTATCCGCCCAGCCGAACGCCCTCCGGGTCCTACTTGAAGGACGCCCGCTACAGCAGCTACTCGGGCAAGCAGCCGTACAACTACAAATACTACCCGGACCGGGCCGAACGCTCGGACCGAAGCTCCGGGGCATACGGGTCCTACTCCGCCAAACAAAACGCCGACTACTCCGCCGGCTCGACCCCGCCAGAGGCCCGTGAAGAGTACAGGGACTCGTGGAGAGCCACGCCAAAGGCCACCACCCCGGCCAGGGGATCCCGGTTCAACCCGAATAACATCCCGGTCAACACCCGTACCGCCGGGAGCTCCAGCCTCTCTAACTCCGGGCCGGAGTTTAAGCAGGACTACAGACGGGACCGGTACGACGGGCACGACGAGCCCAGCCGATGGAAACCGTCCTACTTGTCGTACAGAGAGAAGCCCAAGTCGCTGCTCCTCGGGTCACGTGGCTCGTCCCGGGACTCCATCCGCCGGTCCGGCCTCACCAACTCCGTCGGCACCGCCAAGCGGGGGGACTCCTACCACCCTCCCAAGGCCCACAAGTCCTCGGAACGTCTCTCGGAACTAGCGTACCAGGACTCTGACGACGTGAAAACCCCGCAGGAGTCACGTGAGCAGTCCCAGGAGCCCGAGCTCAAGAAGGAGCTGGACTCGGAGTCGGAAACGGAGGCGGAAAAGCCCGAAATCGAGGCAGAGGAGACCATCAAGGCCGCCACCCAGCTCCCGGCTCCAGAACCAGCCGAAAAGATCCCAGAGGCCATTGGTCCCCTAACCGAAATGGAGGCCTTGTACCGAGGCCTAGAAGACGAGGTTAAGGCCGAAAAAGAGCCCTCTCTTCTTAAGTTCACCCTTGCAGAGCCAATAAAGGACCTCTCCGAGTACCCCTTCTACAAGAGCAACCTCCACCAGTTTGCCGTGGCTTTCCAGGACCTCAGCAAGGCCTTGGCTGGCAAGCAGCACGAGCTCAAAAAGAAGAAACTCGCCCTCTGGGTCGAGTACAAGGAGTACGAAAAAATCAACGACAAACGCAGAGCTGACATGGAGGAGCAGCTCAAGGTGATCCATCCGCCCGACGACCAGTCCAAGCGGGAGCTTGAGGCCATAGACAACCGGGTCAAAAACCAGGAACCACTTCCAGACGCACAAAGTCCGCCTAACGAAGGCCACGGCAGAAGATCCCGCCGAAGAGGCGATTTGGTCACCACCGAAGCTGAGTTCCAGGAGATCTTAAAATCTCTCGAGCATGAGCAGGACGAGGACCCCATTAATAAGGCCAACCGAGTGGCAGCCAAAATCCCCGACTTGATTTTAGATCCCGTCGAAAGAGAAAGTCTCCGGTTTATGGACTCCAACAATATTGTCCACGACAAGGCCAAGTGGGCCAGCCGGATCCACTTTGACTTTGTGGATAAGTTCCTGGAGGAGGAGCATGAGCGTTTTTGCGATGGTTTCTGCCGTTTTCCCAAGCGGTTTGGCAAGATTTCTCGCTACATGGGTGGGTTCCGGACCGCCGAGGAGTGCGTGGTGCACTATTACATGACCAAGAAGGCCGTCAACTACAAGTACTTGGTGTCGCAGTTTAAGAAGAAGTCGTCAAGAAAGGCATCCAGGCGGAAGTCCGGCAAGGCCAAGGACCCGGAGTCCGAGCCCCAGGAGTCTCCAACGGCTGAGCAAACGGCCGAGCAGACGACTGAAGCTGAAGCTGAAGCCGTTGCCCCTTCAGAGCCTGAAGCAGCTCCAGAGACGGCTCCAGAAGAACCACCAGCACCGGTTCCAGAACCAGAAGTTCCGGAAGTCCCAGTACAGGCACCAGAGGTCGCAGCACCAGCCCCAGAACCCAAGAGAAGTGCCGACTTTGAAGAATCAGCGGAAAAAAGAAGAAAAACAGAAGAAAAACCCGAAGAAAAAACAGAAGAAAAAACAGAGGAAAAACCAGAGGCCAACGGGATCGACGAGAAGAAAAGAGCAACCACCAGCTACTGGAGCATCACAGAGGCCAACGAGTTCCCCCACCTTCTTGCCACCTACGGCTCCCGCTGGACGCTTATCGCCGACAAACTCACCAGCAAAACCGCCACCATGGTCAGAAACTACTACCAGCGTAACGCCGAGAAGAACGGCTGGGTTGGCCTTGTGGCTGAGGCAGACAGCGTTTTGCAAAATGAGCTGGGCACGAAGTTGGACACCACGATTGTGGTGAAGCCACAGAAGATCGAAGAGCCAAAGGTGCCGGAAGTGAAGCCAGAACCGGTTCCTTCCACCCATAAACCGTCCATTATGAGTCTCTTGAACTCTGACCCCAAACCAGACGTTCCTGCACAAAGGATCGAACCAAAGCCTGGCAATTTGGCCTCCTTGTTGAATGCTCCGTCTTCCCCTGCCCCAGAGGAGCCCGTCGAGCCCCCCAGAACCAACAGCATCCTGTCCTTGCTTGACTAACTACTAATTTACCTGTGGCTTAGCCAGAGGCTAAGTCTCAACCCAAAGCCAAGCCATGTACTTAGATTTAATCACAGTATAGACCTCTTTCTATTTTTCCTACTTTATTTCTGGCGCATTTCTGTTCGTACTCCAGTAGCACTCTAGACAGTCTCATAATCCTGCATATGCCGCGCACAAAAATTTATCCAGAAACACCATCAATAATCTCCATCATGAGCTTACTGAGGAGTTGCGCCAGACAGGCCCAGGCGTTCCTGAGGCTCATGTCGTTCAGTGCGAGAAGGCTCCAGGTTGAGACCCCAGAACCACAGCAGCTCCACTCCGACAGACCCAGAGTCCCAGAGCTTTCCAAGCCAAAACCGTCATTTTCAGGAAGACTCTTGCCCCAGCTCGATCTTTCGCCAGCAGAGCTTGAAAGAACAAGAATGGTGCCTGTTTTGCCCACCTACTTTGGTGGCAACCCAATCCACGACCAAAACATGAGCAGAGTGGAAGCCCTCATAAGAAAACACCACAAGTTGCCCACAAGAACATTCGACTCCAAATCGGCCCAGGAAATCAAGTACATCACCTTGGACGAGTACAAGGAGAGAACCCAGGCCGGTACACGTGTTAAGGGTATTCATCTTGCTGAGTTGGTGAAGGGCTTGAACCGGTTGAGATCCATCGAACCGGAACTCATGCCCCCGGAAGTCCAGCTGATCTTGGACGAATTCACCAGACAGACTTCAGAGGACAGCTTTGCCTTGGGCACCATGCGTAAAACCTTGGACGAGTTCGGCCGTGCCAACGTTGTCGGAAAGAGAAAAGACGCTGCCGCCTATGTTTCCATGGCCAGAGGCGAAGGTGCCATTCTTGTCAACGGCAAGCCCTTGACTGAGTACTTCACCAAATTCTCCGACTCCGCCAAGCTTGTTTTCCCATTCCAGGTGGTTGCCCAGGAAGCCCGCTACAATGTGTTCATCACTGCCTCTGGTGGTGGTATCAGCGGCCAGGCCGAGGCCTGTATGTACGGCATTGCCAAGGCCTTGGTTGTGTTCAACCCATTGCTCAAACCCAGATTGAGAAAGGCCGGCTTGATGACCAGAGACAGCAGAATCGTCGAGAGAAAGAAGCCCGGCAAGGTCAAGGCCAGAAAGTCCCCCACCTGGGTCAAACGTTAATCTTGTATATACGCATTTTATTCGACTCTCTCCTGTAGTTACAACCCACGGAGGTATTCCACCGCTTTGCTCAACTCTCCCTTCTCGTACTTGGTCACTTTGCCCTGGTAGCTGGCTCCTTTGCCGCCACCCTTTAAGTTGGTCAAGATCTTCTTGAGTTCACCCGAGATTCCCTCCGCTTTAGGTCCACTAATCTTCACCATCCCGCCAGCTGCACTCTTTGGGTCTCCGTGGATAAAGACAACCGTTTTGTTTGTGAAGTTGATGCCGCTTTCCTTGTTCTTGTTCATCAACGTAAGAATCTCCTTTTGGCACACATTCAAGTAATCTCCACTGGCATCTTCTCTGTAGACGCAAGCCACATCGGTGGCCCCTAATTTTTCGTAAACCTGGCCCGCCTCTATGGCTGCCAATTCCTTCATAAAGTTGGACTCTCTAGACTGCGTTTTTCTATAATTAGTGTTGAGATCGGCCACCTTAGTCACAACCTCCTCTATCTGGCACGACAATTGGGATCCACTCACTTCCTTCAAGATCCGGTGCTCCGCAGCCAAAGTCTTGTAAACTCTGGATCCACACACAAAATGCAATCTCGAGTGACCCCCACGGATGTTTGTCTGGTGAAGCAACGAAACCGCTTGGATTTGACCAGTAGACTGCAAGTGGGTGCCACAGCAAGGATTAGTATCCAATCCATCTATAGTCACAACTCTCACCACTCCTTTGCTGAGATCGTAGTCGGCAGGAATGTTGGAAGTGTCGATTTCTCCACCATGCTCATCTGGAGTAACCACTTTAATGGGAAGGTTCTCAAAGATCTTCTCGTTGATCAACCGGTTGGCCTCCGACACTTTGGCTTCATCCACTTTCTCAGGCAACTCAATGTAGTTGATCTCTTCGCCCATAGACCAGCTGAGCGTTTCCAAATTGAACGTATCAAAAATAGCCGAGATCAAATGCTGCCCAGTGTGCTGCTGCATGATATCAACACGTCTTTCCCAATCCACATTCAAGGAAACCTTCGTTCCTGGCTCGATGTGGGTGGGAATGACATGCACTGCCTTCAAGCCGTCTCTGAGGACTTTCAAAACATCCACTTTGGTCTTGTCTGGCAAATAAATAGAACCGGTATCATATGGCTGTCCACCACCTTCAGGGAACAAATTTGTATCCTGGAGCTCGAGCCCAAAAAGCTTATCTGAGGCTTCCTCGGATTTTTTCAGATTCTTGTTCTGCTTGTCTTTAGAACTAAGAATTGGCTTGTATGGGTTGCATGAAACAACGATGGTTTCAAAGGTTTTCAAAAAAGAATTTCTCTGACAAGCAAGAGCTCCAACAATTGAAGTGGCGGTAGGCATGCTGTGGCGAATGAAGATTGTGCTGATTCAAACCCCACTTATCGCGAATCCAACTCACTGTACAATGACGTTTTTCCTGATAACAGACAGTCTCAGGAAGCTCATCGAAAACTCAGATCTAGAGAAAGATGAGAAAAAGACTCTCATTGAGCAAGGTGTCATCTCCAATGCTGACTTAAAGTCATTCTATCTCAGGTGCAAACCAACCTCCTCCATGAGAGAGCTCTTGAAGTCCACGCGTCTCCACCTTGAAAACAGAAACTCCAAGAATGCAGATACACCCAAGACCAAGGAATTCTTGGAATCCATGGAAAGACTTCGTCTTCAGGCTGCAGAGGACGAGTATCAGCTGTTGTTGAAGCGTGGAGAAGAACCTAACTTCATAGCTGGTCCTTCGCGGAAGCTGGACGAGGACGACTTGTCTCCGGCAAAGATGCAGAAAGAAATCAAGAGTCATATCACCACCATATTCAATGTGCTTGTGAGTGTGGGAAGTGTTGTGTATGCCATCTGGTACTGGACGGAGACGTCGTGGAAGATCAACGATGCGTATCGTGTGTTGCTCTGCTTGTTCTTTGGGCTTCTCATCTTGGTTGCAGAAGTGGTCGTTTATTTGGGATACTTAAACAAGATCGACGACGCTAGAGCCAAGGAGCGCAGCAAGGTCGAGGTGAAGAAGGTGATCCGCACTACGACGCTTTAGTTCAGCGAGACAACGCCAAACGGAGGCGGTGTGGGCAACGCGTACAAGTCCACCTTCATTTCGGTGGCCATGTTTACCTTTGGCTTCTTGTGAGGCTTTGTTCTCTCCTGCTCAATGAACGACCACTTGATCAAAACCAAGATGAGCGCAAGAAACTTGAAGTCTGGCCACAACGGCTTGATAAACTCAACCATACAGTTCTTCGTGCACTGCCACAACATGAAATCGCTTAAACGGGTGTGTCCGCTTGTGCGAATGAGAATGTCAAGCTGAGGACAGTTGGGCCCCATGTACATGCTGTCGTTCAAGAGCTTTTCGTTGATATCAGCCTTGGAGAGGCTGGTGGAGCTGGACTTGTGGCACACCAGTCTCACTGCACTTGCCATGTCATCACGAGAGGTGTAAGGGAAGCATACATAGAGCACTTTCTGAGACGGATGAATATCCGTGACATGCTCCACCCGCTCCAAATCAGATAAGATATCGAGAGGAATGCGGGATCTGTTGCCGACGATCTGGACTTTGATCTGGTTGAGCCTGATGAAGGAGTCCTCGTGGGCAATCAACTGGCTTAATTTGTCTCTCAACAACGCCATCAACGTCTCGACCTCGGCAGGGCTTCTGTTGAAGTTCTCGAGCGAGAAGGCGTAGACGGTTACATGAGTAATGCCGATACGATAGCAAGTTTCCAAAATCTAAAGTTAGCGTCGGTCTGAAACCAGCATTGCAGTTACATACAGTCATAAGAGAAAGGGCGCCGGCAGAATGGCCATCTTTTAAGGGCAATGCCTTCCGCAGAGCAAACCTTCTGTTGCCGTCCATAATAAACCCAACATGTTTTGGAATAGGACCGGCGGAGATAACGGAAATAAGAATATCCTGGACAAAACTAACCACAATCCAGAACAATGGGATGTGGTTAAGGAAGTCCAAGAGTCTTTGTATAGGAGTAATATCAATCATTTAGGTTTTAGAGAAGAAGGCGAGGAAAAGCTGTATTTTGAGAATTAAGGGTGTTTTTATACCGCCGCGGCTGCAAAAAATGGAACCAAAAACGGAACCCAGAATTTGCAGCCAGGCGTGCCTGTCGCCGTAACCTTTAAATATTGTTTTCTTTAAAATAAATGGACTACTTTCTTTTTAACAAAAACATCATTTCCTTGGATTTCAAAAAAGTACTAATTCAAGACCGACTGGTAAGCCAATACTTAGACGGCCTACATTTGCTGAATAAAAATGAATGTAATTCCAATAAAATCCAAGCAAAACTTGTAAATTTAAGAATAGTTTACAAGAGACTTTTCTAAATTTGAAGTACTTCTTAGAGAATCATGCAAACTATGACCAAAAGTTGCTGATTTCAATTTGTTTTGTTGAAGGCTTGATAATTTCTGTCCCATTATAGCAAATACTGCTTTTCTAGATAGCCTTACACATTTTCGTCTGAACACGGCAAAATTGAAGAAAAGTGTTGATGGTGGCGACTGATGGAGCTGATAACAGCCAGGCTGCAGATATTAGAGATCACGTGCTCACCCCACATGGCCACACTTCGGCTGCAAATGACGGCAGCACCGGCTGAATACCAGCAGAATTCGAAAAAAAGGAAGCAATATATTTCCTTAGCATCTTCAAGCCACACTATTTCTAATTTCAAAAACAAAAAAGACAAACCAGATTTTTTCCCAAAAGGGCACTCACATTCTCGTCTACCTGGTGCTTATCGCGTCTAGATCCCAAGTACACCCAAATCACCCATGATCAGCCCAAGGGAGTCTCGGAGGAGACAGAGCAAAAAAGATGAAGCAATTCGGAAAAAAATCGAAACTGAACTCAGCAAGAAAAGAGGCCAGGCCCAGAAAATCCGTCTTTTACGCAAAGGTGCTCCAGGAACGGTGCTGAACTTAGAGCCGCTGGAGCCGATAGTGTGCAAAAGCCAGTCCACGGTTTACGAAGCAGCCCAATTGATGCTGGCCAAGCGGGGCAACTGCATTTTGGTTGTGGCTGAGGACGGGGCACTCTTGGGAATTGTCACTGCTAAGGACTTGGCGTTCCGTGTTGTTGCCGAGGGACACACCCCAACCACGCCAATTGAGCAGATCATGACGGCAAATCCCGTCTGTGCCGGTCCTGGAGACCCCGCTTCAGAAGCTTTGGAACTTATGGTGGAGCGGGGGTTTCGCCACCTTCCTGTTTGGGACGGTTCCAGGCTTGTAGGAGTGCTAGACATCACCAAGCTGTATGCTCAGCAGATGGAACGGCTTGAGCGGCTCCATGCGTCAAACCAGAAAATCCACGATGCTTTGGATTCCGTCACCGATGACCACCCAAAACAGGTGCTCAAGTATTTCCAGGAATTAAGGGCAAAAATGGAGGCTCCCACCTTGGAGTCCGTTCTAGACAGCTCCACCAACCCGGTCTACATCACGGTGAAGCTGTCAGTGTATGAAGCTGCTGTACTCATGAAGGAGTTCAAAACGACTGCTGTTTTGGTGAAAGACACCAACGACTCTGTCTCTGGCATATTCACCTCTAAAGATGTCGTTTTGAGGGTCATTGCAGCCGGCTTGGATCCGACCAGGTGCTCTGTTGTAAGAGTAATGACTCCGCTGCCCGATTTGGCCAGCTGCAAACTCTCTATTCAGCAGGCTTTGCGCCAGATGTTTGACGGGCACTACTTGAACTTGCCGGTAGTGGACGAAGACGAGATTGTGGGGATGGTGGACGTTTTGCGGCTCACATATGCCACTCTTAGCCAGATCAAGAAGATTGAGACATCAAAGTCTGAGCCAGAGCCCGCCTGGAGCAGTTTCTGGACATCTTTAGACGACTCGGAGTCGTTTCAAAGCATTTTGCCTGACGTCAATCCGTCTGACTCTGTGTCTGTCAACGAAAGCTTCAATGAAAGCTTCAACGAGAGCAGATTGTCTCAAATTCGTGAAGATGTGTTTGTCTTCAAATTTAGGACAACCGCCAGAGTCCACCGGGTCACTCTTACTGGAGACCTTGCTGATTTGAGAGCTGCTATTGACAGCAAGCTCCACCAGAAGGACTTGGAAGAGTTATCTTTGGGAAATGAACCGTACGCTTTAAGTTATGTTGACGATGAAGGTGATCTTGTGTCGATCACCACCGATTCAGACTTGGCAGATTGCATTCTGGTCCACCGGAGCCTCAGTCTCAACAAGGCCAATTTGTACATCCACAATCCCCACAAGCCTGCAACCACCGAGAAACTCCGTCCGCTCAAGACCTCTGGCTTATCTAATCAGACCCTTTTGTCTGGAGCATTGGCTGTGGCCACTGGCTTGGCTGCCGTGTTCTACGTCACCAGAAAATAGGCAAAACTTACAGGAAATACAAAAGGATATGCTATTTACAGGGCTCAGTGGGCGTCGGCCTCGGCCAACTTCTTCTGGAACAATCTCTCCTGCTGTTGCTCCAGAAGCTCTTTGTTCAAGTACACGTTTGGAAGAGAGGCAAAGTCCTCGGGACGCAAAACAATGGCGTTGGGGTTTCTCTCTGGGGACCATCTCTGGGCAACCTTCTTCTTCAAGTCACCAAACAAGTCTGCTAGCGTGTGGGCTCTGGAGATGGTGTAGTCGCTGATGTCAAAGCCGAGTTTCTGCTGGAGGGCCTTGCAGTATTGGAATCTGAAGGACAAGTCGTCCAAGGTGACATTTTCGTACTCGTTTTCGCTGACGGGCTTGCCTTGGAGCTCTGTGTATGTGGAGGCAAGAATTTCGCTCACCGATGCGCTGTTGTATGTGGATTCGATGTCCTGGGCACGGACAAACTTGGATTTCCACTGGTCGATTTTGAAGCCCGGGAGATCTCTTTCGGGCTCAAAGGGCTGGAAACCGGGGGAGTTTTCTTCGGTCAAAAACACAATCTTGGCGTCTGGGTCGACTTTGTAGTCGTCCTGCTTTTCCACAAGCTGCTGCTTCATGGTGTCTTTTCTTCCGCCAAACATGCCGAGGAAGGCCCTGGGGGTTGTGGACGAGAGCTGCCTTATGGCAGTCGTTCTTGCTAACCGGAGCATGTTGACTGGTGATAGTGGAAAAAATCGTTAAAATGCGTTACTCTATGAAGGGGGTTGTGTGCAGTACAGATGAATCTACTATTCGTGGCACATTACTTACGCGAGCGCTTCCAGTACGAGCAGGCGAGAAAAGCCATGACGCAAACCAACGTGAGCTCGACGCCGGACGTGTAAGCCTCGTCGGGCAAAGTTGGTAGCTCTGGGAGCTCGGGAAACTCGAAGATGTCAAAGTCTTCGCGCTTTAAAGATCCGAAAGAACTGTCAGTCGGAATCGGCTCAGGCCCGCCGGTCTCGGTACTGCCCGGGGAGGTGATGGTCGCAAGGGAGTAGCTTGGGGAGTCTGAGGTGGCCAGCGGGGTAGAGAGCGGGGAGATGGAGTTTTGGTTTTGGTTCTGGTTCTGGTTCTGGTTCTGGTTCTCGACACTCACCTCTCCCTGCTTGCACCAGCCGTGCACGGGGATACAGTTGATGTACTTGCACCAGCGGCACTTTGTCTTTCCGGACTCCATGTCGTCGGAGTACAAGTTTTTGAGCAAAAGGACAAAGTACAAGATGGCTAGCACCAAGCACACGACACGGAGCACGGTCCAGGTGACCACCTTCCACACAACCTTGTCGTTGATTTTGTTCAACGGGTTCCAGTTGCTGAGAAAGAGCTGCCACGTGGTAGTGTCTGGGTAGAAGGTGTAGATGCCGTCAAGGTACACAAAAGCGGGGTCGGGCAAGAGGAGAATCAGGGTGAGGAGCCCCATGCCAAAGCCGCCAATGTGACTGAAGTTGTCCATACCGGGGAGAAGCCCAAGCACAAACGACACAACCACCTCCATGAGCAAGATGAAGATGTAGAGACCGTAGTGCTTTGTGCCGTAGATGTTTGTGTTTCTGCGGCCGGAGTAGACGAAAAGAAGCAAGTTTGTGGCGATAATACCGAAAAGAGCACCGGAGGCACCGGTGGAGGCAACGCCGGCGGGAGCAAAGTTGGCACCGAGAATGAAGCCGGAGATGCCGCTGGAGAGGTAGATCAATGCATATTTGAGCCAGCCAATGGCACGCTCTACCGACGCACCCATGGAGACCTGGAGGAGAAGATTGAAGGCAATGTGGAGGAAACCCGCATGCATAAATATTGGCGTAAACACCCTGTACCACTGATCTGGCAAGAACCCCTCGGAGGATTCGTGGATCTTGGAGAGACCACAAAGTTGCAGAAGTGAGCAGACGTTTGTGTCAACAGACGTGGAATTTGCACAGGGGAACTGGATGGTTGGGTCTGTGGTGACTCCTTGGAGCTTATGCATGCAGGGGACGTACCTGGCCCCCATATTGATGAGCAAATAAGTAGAAGGGCCCAACATCGGGTTGAAGTAGGGTTTTGTTTGGAAAGCAGAGCCGGTCAAGATGGACAGCCGGGCTAGTTCTCCAATAAACACACCAACCTGGATCAACGTCACCACAATGGTGAAGTAGGGGAGTTTTGTCATGTGGAAACGGGGGAGTCTGCGTTCTAGCCTTCTTCTAGCTCTTTCGCTTCGTCTTTGGCGTTTTTCCAAGTCGTTATGAGGGGGAGTTGGAGGGTCGGCAAAGACATTGGTAAATGTGTGATCCGAGTCAAACGGGTTCTTGTCTGGGTGCTCATCCGAGACATAAGGATGGGGGTAGTGGTCCATTTCGAAGGACTCGGCTTCATGGCCCAAATTGTGGGGCTGGCCGTAAGGCCCTTGTTGGCCGGAAAAGCCGGCGTTGCCCAAGGTCCGAGGGTGGCCAAAGTAGCCGGCAAAGGCCTCGGCGCGGTCGTAGGGCCCTCGGTTGAAGAGTGGGGGTGGGTCGGATTTGGGTGGCACCGGGGGTTCGTTTTTCGGTGGCACCGGGGGTTCCAATTTCGGGGGTACCGGGGGTCCGCCATTGTCAAGAATAGAGTACGGTCTCTGCCACGTATTCGACTGATGGAGACTCGTAGAAGACCGCTGGGCCGGGTCCGGCGGCGCTAGCTGGTCCGTGCTCTGAGCAGGATATGCTGCTTCCACAAACTGGTCTCTTAGCAGCATGGGGACAAATTTGGCTCTGGGCTGTGGTTATGTAGGATACGCGCGTGGCGGAGTTTCTGAAACGGTGAGGAAGGTCCAAGGATCGAATCTAATAATAGAACAAGGGGGTTGTTGATGTTATTTAAAAACCTCCCGTGGCGCCAGGTTGGAATCTCTGTTTTTCGTTTGTTGTTCTAATGCGGAGTGTACCGTCGCCGGATGCGTGGAAGGTCTAAGCGAGTAGAATAAAGAATGGCCAGACAGTCGAAAGACAAGGAAAAGAAGACAAAAAGGAAGACAAAAAAGAAAAGAAGGAAAAAACAAAAAGAAGAAAAAGAAAGTAGTAGGAAATGGTGCGGCTGATGGTGGATCAGAATGAGGATGAGTTGGTGAGAATCCGGAAATAGTGCTCTCCAAACCTGAATACAGCCGATTCGTTCCTGTGATTTTCTGCTTATTTAGCTTTTGGCTAATTTAGTTTGGCTATTAGTGCTATTAGTTTGGCTATACTTAGAATACTGGGTATTAGTATTCTGGCATACCTACTTGGTTCTACGGGGCAACGGGTTACTACGGGTGACCAGATCTAAACCGACTATGGGAAATCTACTCTCATTAACGTTGGGATTTGGCCATCGTAATTCCTGTCGTTGATGTGCCCCTAAGCAAGGTTTTTTCGAGGCGGACATGTACGTTTTTCATGACGGTTCCTGGTGAAATCGGAACTTACGGTCCTCCGTCCAACCGAGGCGGTCTCCAGCGCTGGGACTAGGATTAGACCACTGGGGAGGCCACTGTGGCAAATACGGGACATGTTGATTATGTAATCCAAAAATCGTGATTACATAATCCATTATGTAATCATGCGTGTTGGAAAACGCTCGAGGCTGCAGGGCTGCCGCTTGCCCAGCTACACATGCTGCGGTTCTGGCGGGATGGAGCTGGCGGGATGGGGGTTCTGGCGGGATCGGAGTTTTGGCAGGTTGGCCGACCCGCGCGACATTTCTGCGATGGCTGATTATGTAATCGGCCCCCCCCGGCTGAGCTCCAAAAGGGTGCTGATTAAGATGTGGCTCTACGTTTTGGTACCTGAATCTTGCATTCTATTATTTCCATGTCCCTGAGGACTGGCGTACCATGGCATCCAGTCCTGAACTTCAGTATTCCCAGCGAACTTCGCCTATGCAAATTGCCTAAGCAGTGGTGCACTAGCAGGCTATGACAAGCTAGTAACCATGGTTCCTTTCACGTTCTCGTTTTGCTGTCTTTCAAAGTATAGCTCGTTTGGCTTCTTTCACACCACTCACTGCGTTCGTGGTGTTCATTTAAACAAACTCTCATTCGACAACGGATCGGACTTCACAACCATATCCCTCTGCTTGACCTTTCTGTCCAAAGCAGCGTTGGCTCTGGATCTAGCCTGGTCTGCGGCCTGCTGCTTCTGCTGAGCTCTCACCACATTAGGCGAAACGTACTGTCTGTTCTCATAGATCTTAGGACCGCCAAAGGAGCCCTCCAAGATGGTAATTGGGGTCATGACGAAACGAGGGCCGATTTCCACCAAGGAAAGGGCCTCTGGGTCGATGTTGAAGTTAGTGGACTCCTTGATCTCGTCGGTTTCGGAAATCTGGTAGTTACGGACCCAGATCTTGTTGTCGACGATGGAGAAGGTCATCACGTGGTCGATGAAAGGCTTGGACTTTCTGGCGTGGGGAGGCACGCCAAACGTGTGGATGAACATCTCCTTGATGAGCTTGTGCTGCGGGGTGTCCTCAAAGGCCTTGTCGAAACTCAAGATGGGTCTGGAGCCCTTGAGGCAGTTGCCGGTGAAGTTCAACTCCTCCAAAGTGTGCATGTTCTGCACATAGAACTTGACCGTTGGCCCGTTGGGCGGCTTGGACACCCAGAGATAGAGGTCCTGGTGTTTTCTGGCCTCAAAGAAGAAGACGTTGTTGCAGTTGTACAACTCGGCCACCTCGTTGAGCTGGTGGAGGTTCTTTTTGGAGTCGAACTTGGGTTCTTTCCTGGCATGCGGCATCAAGCTGGTCAAGTCCAGAATCAAGTGGCGGTGGCGGTACGTGATGCCCCTCAGGGAGATCACAAGCACCCGTTGCCGGTTTATGTGCTTTTCTCTGTCGGCCGTTTTCGGCTGCTTGTTTTGCAACGCTTTGTAGATGGCAGACATGGTGGGGGAGTTTTGGTGATGGGCTTTTTTTATGCGATGCCCAGATCCGTACATCCGTGAACTGCCGGCAGTCCTCAGCAGCCAGAAGGATCCACACCTAAATTACTCAATCTGGATAGATCCAGATGGGTTTATCGGATCTGCCGGCCTCTTCAATTCTACCTGGCTGGCAGATTTTGCTGTCTTGCTTTACTTGTCTACTTTGGTGTGGTCCTGGTCGATGCCGCACCCGTACATCCCAAGGAACTGCTTCCGGGTATAACTTCAGCTCAAGCTGGAATGGTTGAAGCTGCTAAAGCTAGCTCAGATTCAAGTCAGCATCAGCTTCAAACGGGCCAGGTCCGGATAAACGGATCTGTGTTTGGTGAATCGTCACTGGTCCTGTCGTGGCCAACCAGGACAGCCTACAAACAATCCGAGTCAAATGTATTGAATATATAGCTCTATGATACAATCTAGTGCTTCTGGTGCTTGGCGAGGAAGTCCTGGATGAACTTCTCCTCCTCCTTGGAGGAAGCCTCAATAGCCGGGTGCTCCGGCTTGGCGGGGCCCCATGGCTTAGGGACGGCGATGAAGGTCACCAAACCCAACGTGGCGAGGGAAAGAACGTGTGGCTGGACGGATTTGCCGAGAATCTGGTAAGCAGCACCCATGGTAGTTGTGTTGTTGGAGTTTTTTGTTGGTTGATTTTATTGGTGCGATGTGTGTGCAGGCCGGCCATGAGCATGGCGAATGGCCCTCCACTGTAACATTTGCTCAAATGGAAACAAGCGGAAATGCTTTCATTGGTTTGACTATGTCCCTCTCTTCAATATCCTTTTTAAGATTATTTTTTTATTTTTATTTTTAATTTTTTTTTTTTTTTTTTTTTTTTTTTTTTTTTTTTTTTTTTTTTTTTTTTTTTTTTTTTTTTTTTTTTTTTTTTTTTTTTTTTTTTTTTTTTTTTTTTTTGCATCTTGTCTCACTTCGCCAGGGGCACCGCCCCCACAGACCCGTGCCTCCGGTCAGCCGGCATGGCTACAGAATCTATTTAGCTTCTGCCGTCTGTGATAGTAATTGAACTGGGTCGTAGCGTTGCGATGTAGATTACGTAATCGGTCTAATTCCAGGAGTAGCCAATGGTTGTGTTCTGCCGAGTGGGACCACAAATGGCCCGGGATCGGGCTGATTACGTAATCACAAGGATTCAGCGCTAAAGCCAATACAGCAGCTTTGCTTCTGTATACCTTGTTAGGTACTAATTCCCTACTGGCAATCCTTGATAGTGCTGTCCATTCTCTTCGCTCATGGCCATCATGGTCAGGACGACAATGTCGCGGCTGGGGGTGGCCATTTGGCCCCACTCAGACCAGCACAAACCACCTCCAAACCAAAATCCAAAACCACCACCAGACTCCCCAGATCTCCAGCATCTCCGCCATGCTCCCCGATTTCAAAATTAACCATTTTCCACAAAATGTCGTCTATCGTCCTGCACAATGCGCCAAACCGTGACTCAGACAGTGTCTCCACAGAAACGTACCCAAAATGCCAGCATAGTAAGCCTAAGCAGCAGAGCAAGCACCCCGACGTCGTCCGAGGACATACTACATAAAGAACGAACTGTATTCTGTTTTGCTGTGCCCGTGGCCAGGAGTGCACAGTAGGTCGTTCCCCCACCAAACCATCTGCGGAGGCCGGTGTTACTCCACACTTTGCTCCGAACCCAGAAACCCGTCAATTCTACGCAATTCCCGACCAATGGCTGACTTAAGAAACAGCTACGTCCGGACATTGAGCTCCCGGCTCGAGTCCGTTCTCCCCAGCAGGTCTGGCTACAATATAGCCGAGGTTGAGTTGAACCCCCAGTTTTTGGCCACCGCCAACCTCTTTATCGAAAACTGCAAGCCGTCCCGGAAAAACGACGCCTCCCACTTCATGGCTGACGTAATCGACCTGTTCACGGAGATCTTGGAGCGGCTAAACCTCGACCCGCAGTCCCGTCTGGTCAAGGAAAGAGACGACAAAACATTGACCTCCACATACATCACAACCAAGCTTCTTGCAGCGATCATGAAGTTTCTGTGGGACACCACGGCCAAATCGATCCGCAGCCTGCCGGACCGACCGGCGGAGAAAATTAACTTTGCCTCGGACTTTGGCCTTAACTCCGCTAACACCGACTCGTCCCTCGTGTTTGCCACCCAGCCCCCCGAACTTGCCAACGTCGACATCCACCACACCATGGAGGTCATGTTCTGCCTTATCTCCGACGAGGTCAACCGCAGGGCCTTGTCAGTGATACGCCGCATCCCGCCAGAAAAGTACAAGGCCGGAGATTACAGCCTAGCCTTGGACACCAGCCTTCTGCTGGACGAAATCCGCTCCTTTGTCATGCACATCGACGACCACATCTCCATGATCTTGCGCTACATTGCTGCCGCCAACCCGGACGACTACTACCTGTTCCTTTATAGAAAAATCTTTGCATGGGCAGAACGTGGCGAGTACATCCCCAACAACGCCCTCCGGAAGTACGCCTCGCTGTTGAAGTTCCTCTACTACACCTCCGACGTGGCGAACAAGTACGCCACCCAGATCTACAGCCTCATGCCTTACATCCTGTCCAACTCCTGGAAACAGCTCTGTCTTTATTACGACTCCGTCAACCTCAAGCACCTGTGCCTCTACAGACCGGACTTCTACGTCAACCTGATTGTGCCTGGCGGAGCCATTGAGCAGAGCTTCAAGACGCTTTTCGACTATGCGTCTTCCGTTTTCGAAGACCACGAAATGGCCGGCGTGGCCCCTTCTTTGCATTCCTGGTACGTTGTTTTGTGCCCGTCCGACTTTGACGAGCTTCTACGAAAACCAAACAAGCTCAAGCAGGCGTTCAACAAGAGACTCAAGTTTTTGTCCAATATTCTCCGCGACGCTCAAACAGGTGCCAATTTGGAGGCCTTTGACTCCTTGATCAACATATTCGTCCTCGGTGCTCGCATCCCGGACTCCTCCCACTTTGTACGCGAGTTCAGCGTCAGACTTCTCGACGAAACCTACACTAATCTCAAGAAAATGGCCGCAAAATGCACTTCAGAGTCTCTTCTCACCCAGTACAGGCTGCTTCTCAAGGACTTCTTTGTGTCTGCCATCGCCATCAACCCGTCAAAGTACATTGCCGAGTTGTCCAACACCCTAGTGGACACTCTTCCCAAACCAAATGAAGCCATCACCCAGGTCAGCATACGGCCAGAATTGCATGTTTGCGTCAAGACGATCAAGAGCTTGTCCCAAGCCGACGACTGCTCTGACGCCTTCAAGTCCATCATGGACAGGCTCAGGCAGCCCCTTCTTGACCTTTTGTTTGCCACCTGCGATATTTTACGAAATTACGACTCTGCACGTTTGGATACCATATCCGCTTCATCCTTACTTTCCTCCTCTGCCTCGGAGCAGATCTCCAGCCCGCAAAGCGAGAAAACTGCCCTCAAAGCGTCAAATGCCTTTGTTACTTCTCTTAAGAAAACAAACCTTGAGTACGGCATCGGAAACATCCCGAAAAAGCTCGAAGTCGACACCGCCTCCAATGTTGCCGAAAGATCGTCCTCGGAGTTCTCCGAAGCAAGCCTCAAGAGCATCGGTCTCTCTGAAGGCATCATGGCCGATTTGTTTGAGGTTTTTGCTGCTCTTCCTGACTCCTACACAGATTTCCTTTCCCTTGTTTCCGGAAATAGCATTGGTGACCCAGACGGGTTCCAAAAGGACTTGGTGGCTCATTCCGAGAAAATGGCCATGCCTATCAAACAGGCCATTCCGTTCAAATCCGTCAACGGAAACTCCGATCTTTTTGAGGCCGCTTGTACACTTGCCATGACGTTTGTCAAGAAAGATAACTACTCCCTCAGAGACACAGAAGTCAAGGAGTACTCGTGCTTTTTGTTTTCCAATCTTGTGGTGAAAGCAATAGCTGAGGCTTGTACGACATTCCAGTTGACAGACCCCAACTTCAAGCTCTGCTTCATTTTCCTCAACAGATTCCTCGAAGAACGTGATCTTTCCTACTCCAACATTGCCGAAAACAGGTTTATCAAGAGCAACTGGGGCTACGACTCGTACCTTTCTATGAGTGAGTCTGTGGAAGTCATTTTGCTTTTGGCGTTGTGCACCCACGATGTGCAATTCTTTGGAATGGCAAAGAAAACCATGGAATGGTACGTTTCTGATGCCTCCAAAGTCATGCATCTGCCCCAGATCCTGGAGTGCCAGCTTGTGGAGGTGTTTCGGAAGATTTTGAGCGACGACTCTGTTTTCACAGGATTTGTATCCCTTCATAAGAGATTCCGCAACATTCTCATGGAAGCCCAGCCAACCAAGTCCTTGTACCAGGTGTGGGTTTTGATCTACCACCGGTGGTTGGAAGAGGTGGAAAATACAAAGAAAATCGCCGACGGCAGTCTTGTGTTCCGCCACTACACTGGTTTCTTGGTTTCCACATCTGGTTGCTTCCTTAACAAGAAATTCTCCGAAAATTACCCCGAGGATAACGACAACTCCATTGCTCTACTTTCTGTGTTTTTCGACAAGGCAATTGCCCTTTTGAAGGCCAATGAGCTCGTTGTGAGAGTTGTCATTAAAGATGCCTTGTCGAATGAATCCCACTCTGCTGTTTTCCATTTGGTCACCACAAAACTCATGAATATTGCTGTTGCTTATGTGGACCAAGGCGAATGCACACCAGAAGCTGTGCTTTTCATGGAACAGTTGATGGTTATTTTGACTGCTATGATTGGAATGAGAAACAACGGTTCTTTTGTGTTGGTTTCGTTGCTTCCTGGGGTGTTTGAGTACCTCATTAGATTTATGCAAATGGTCTCCAATCCTGTGGACCACGTGAAACTCAAGCTCCGTTTCAGCAAACTTTGTTCTGCCGTGGAAACCGAAAGAGTCAGAAATGGTGTTTCTGGTGCTTACAAGGCTAGAAGTCAGTTTGCTAGAATGTCTCTTGAATGGCTTGAGGAAGCTGTTTTCTACGACAATGGAGGCCACGAAGAAACCAAAAACTCCGAACTCGAATATCTCTACATTGAGCTCGCAAGTGAGTGTCTGAAATGTTTAGAATTGCAGCTTCAGGACTTGATTTTGGAAGTCCCCGAGAGCGTCAACGAGAAAAACCTCAAACAAAGCAAGCATTTGGTGTTCAGCCACCACTTCTCCTTATTTTTCAAGATCCTCAAGCATTATACATCGTCCACAGCACTGGTCTCGATGCACAAATCCAAGTACAAAATCCAAGGCATCATTGACAATGTTTTGAAGTCCATTTCGAATATTCTCCGCTCCGACACAGAAGACGGAATGCAGTTTGTGCTTCCGTTGGGGTATCATGAGAACAAGAAGATCCGGTCGATTTTCTTGAACATTTTCAGCGACATTTTGTCCACCAGAAAGCTGAAGAGCGAAGAAGAGGAGTTCCCAGAAGAATTGGTAACACAATTGGCTGAAGCATATGAAGTTTATGGAGCAGCAGCCGAAGTGGCCTCTCCAGCAGAACACAATTTGCTTACCACATCTCTTCACGGCTTGTTTGCATACAAACGAATGCTAGACAAGTTGTTTATTGTGTTGCTCACAGATGAAATTAGCAGCGTGGCTCGTTCCAGTGACATTTTCAGAAGAAACAGTACTCTCACAAGACTCATGTCTATTTTCGCCAAAGAAGACGGAATGCCGTACCTTACGGTGGTTTTGAAGCCTGTCATTGAAGAAATCGTGGCTGCCAATGTCGAGTTGGAGGTGGAAAAGTGTGAAGACGACCGGGACGGTGACACTTTCCTTTACTGCTTGACAAAACTCGTCAATGGCATCTGCGACAGCGCACATTATTTCCCAGATTCGTTCAAATTCATTTGTTCTGAGATTTACAGATGCGTTGGGGCCAATTTCCCCGATGCTGCGTTGGTGGCCGTTGGTTCCTTTGTGTTTTTGCGGTTCTTCTGTCCTGCCATAGTCAGCCCAGAGTCTTTCTTTGATTTGTGTCCGGAAAACCTGAAAGTAAAGCGTTCTTTGATGCAGCTTGTCAAGGTTATCCAGTATATGGCCAATCGGACTTTGCCGTCGTTGAAATGGCCGGGTTTGGCTGAGAAAACTGAAGAATTGCAGGCTTTGAACAAGAAGGTTTTCGTATTCTTGGAGCTGATGTCTCTTCAGAGAACAACTGAGTATCCATTTACCACCAGAACCCTGAAACCGTACACCAGTTTGCGGTACATCCACAAGTTCTTCTACATTTACTTCATCTACATCAAGCACCAGTTCACTTTGGGTGATCCACTTGTGAATGCAGGCAATTTGGATGAAAGAATTGTTATGTGGCGGAAAATCGACTCTGTGATGAAGCAGCTTGGCCGGCCTAAACCAATTTCTCTTCAGGGCTCCACCCTGTACAGAGCCATAGACAACTTGGGAAACTCACAATATGCAGAGTTTATGGCAAAGATGCTGGCCAAGAATATGGAGTTGGCGGTGGAGAGCCAGATCATCAAATCTGCTGTTTTCCCCGACGGAACTCCTGCTGTGGTTATCAATTTCCGCTATTTGAAGGATATTGGCTACGATATCAACACCTTTGTGTACTTGGTGCTTGAAGCAGCAGCACAGGTGTGGGACTCGAAGTTCTACATAGTCAACGATTTCACTCAGTTCTTTTACATGGGCATAATCGGCCGGAACTATGTTTCCTTGATGAGAAACTACGCTCCAGCTACGTTTTTCAGAAACTGCCAGCTGACCTACTACTTCAATCTCCCAAGACTCAAGTATATTCAATATCTCCAGGATATGATTGAGGTGAGGCTTTCAGCGCTGCTGCAACCACGGTATTACCTTTATTCGCAAGCAGATGATCCACATACCATCAATTCTCTCTGTTTGGATGATTCTGTCACTGCCATCAACAAGGATGTCAGAGTTGTCTACAAAGACTGCATGGTTCTTGACGATGACCAACGTTCTTTCGTGCCTGCTACTATAAAACTTGGCCGGAAATGGTTGCAAATCTTCTTTGAAAGAGTTCCTACGTCTATGCCTTACACAGAAACCAAGACAGTGGCTCCTGTTGAAGTGCATCTTTTGTCTGACATCACCAAGTGTGAGATTCTGAACGAATACGGAGAAAGCAACGAGTTTGTGTTGAAACTCAACAGGTACAACTACGAGGTTGTGATGACCCTGCCCCAAAGACAGGCGATTTTGCGCTTTTTGTACTGTGCCATGTTGAGAAACTCCAAGGACTCTATGGACTCCAGAAACCCAGACGACGGCCAGCGGGAGCTTGTGTGGTTTGGCAAACTCTTCAATATAGCCTTCCACGGATTGCTTGAGCCCGGAAGCGAAGTCAGATCGGCCTCGGCTTCTCTTGTGGCCTCTTTGCTGACATACTACGATATTGATCTTGGAATCAGCTCCTCTCATGCCTCCAGAGTGGCTTTCCCGTTGGATACTACTGAGTTTGTGATAGATGTTCTGACGGTGTTGGCCAAGAAATTCTCCAAAAACACATACAAGTTCTCCCAGGCATTTTTCAGCAACTTCGACCGGCTTAGCGAAGACCTCTACGTCAGCAGTATTATGTACATTCTGCCGTGGATTGATAATATTGGTGATGAGGTTTTCATGGACACCGACTACGGAGCGGAGAAAACAGCCGAAATCATCCGCCAGTTCTGCAGAATCACAGCCCAGCTGATGGGTATGTTGCCCTTCTTGAACGATTACATCTGGAAGAAGCTCTTCTCGGACTTAAGACTCACTTCTGTGCTTTTGGACGAAATCATCGCTTTTGCTATAGACAACAAGCTGGAGGGTTCTGAATGGGAGCAGATTATTTCTGTCATCAGTCCCAGCATCGAGCTCTGTGGACAGGTGATTCTGAGAATTGTCCAATGTATCCACAGAGCACAGAACGACGATCTGACCATTGCCAGCCAGACCAAATTGCTTGAAATCATGGTGCTCATCAAGATCTGTGCGCTGATGTTCTTCAGTTCCTACGACTTTGGCCTGCTCTACTTGCTGCACGTGTTCTTTTTCTGTTCTTTGTTTATAGACTCTCCGAAGTTGGAGTTTGGCCCAGATCTTCAGCGGCTCACCATCAACACCATCCAGAGCTTTCTGCACAAACCAGGCTTAACGGCTGAGCAGTCTCGCCAGATTGAAGAAACATTGGACTATTTTTCCTCCCAGAGAGCCAGAATGCTCTTTGGGTTTAATGCTGGAGAGAGAGCCAAAACTCAGGATGCCCTGCATGTGTTCAACAGAACGGCTGCTTCTGATGTTCTCTGTGACAACCTCAAGCAGTTTATGCTCCAGATCGGCTCTCCGGACGACCGGATCCGCTGGACCACCCGGTGGCTGCTGCTTCTGATGGAAATTGCATTCAGCAACGGCTCGCAATTCCAAAGAAGAGCCATTTCGCTTGTCGGATCTCTTTCCCGATCGGGAATCTCCGACTCCACCGGCGGCCGTGTCTTGCGTCTTCTCGTGGACCAACGCTACGATGACGTCGAAGTGTACGCAAATGCTTGTGTTTGCTATGCTAAATTGGAAGAAGGCTTGGGCCCAGACTCAAGGTACTTGCCTTTGCTTGTTTGGGCTCAGGTGTGCCATCTGATGCTCTCGTTCCCGCCATTGTACCAGCTGCTTGTCTGCAGACTTTGCAACGGGCTTGTGAAGCTCGAGAAGGATAACCGTTTTGTTCAAACGGTGATAGACGCCAGACAGCAGCTTGGTCCGCTCATCTCCAAGTTTGAGCTCAGCGTGAATGCTCTCATTAAAGCCGACAACCTCCAGCTTCACGTGTTGACCAGCATCTGCCAAGGCTTGACTGTGCTGCAGTTCAGACACACGTCGGTTAATGCGATCCGGACCATTGCCAAACACAAATTGGCTGTTGCGCAGGAGTTAGGCCACTGCGACTACGCGTACGAGTACGTGTTGATGCTATTCTTAGTAACTTCGGAACTGCTGTTCACCGAGTTTCTTGCCGAGGTCAACCTCGATCGGCACGAGCTCCAGACGCTAGCCAAATACAGCATTCCCAACGTGGTGGTGGGACACTTGGCCAAGGCCACCGACGAGACGAAATTGGTCATCATCTTGGCCAGTCACGTGTTTGACGCTGACTCCGACACCGGCTTCAAGTTGAAGTTCATCAACTTCTTTGTCTACCTCTTTGAAACATGGCGGGACTTGGCTCTATCCATCTTCCACATTGTGCAGGACGGGCTCCAGCACAGTATGGTCAATCTGCTGCTGATTGATCTTGTGGATGCCATCTCGGCCATCATGGTGGACGTGCTCCAGGACACCGAGTACTCGGAGCTGGACGCTGCACGCAGCGTGAAGGCCCTTATCAGCGAGTACCGCATGGAAAGGGTCACCACCATCAAGTCTTTTAGGGACTCTGTGGCCGAAAACCGCTGTGACATGGACAAGATTCTCCCCATGCAAGAGCTAGTGCATAGACTGATCCACTCTGTTGTGGAGGGCAAGCGGCTAGAGCGTTCGTAATGCAAAAAGTCTTCATCTTTGTGTAGATTCAGAGTCGATGCCGGCCTTGTGTACTCTGTACAAGAGCATACAAGCCCTGGCGTCTTCTATCGAGGAGTGCTGCCCGGACTGGATATCCAAGTTGAATTCGTCCAGAACAAGCCTCTTCAAGCTGGGAGCACGTCCTTTGGCACGTTGCCGAAAAAGACTGTACTTGCTGGTATCCCGGATATCTCTTTTGGGAAAGTCCATTTTCAAGCACTTTAGGTCTCCGGAAAGTGCATGGCCCACGAGTTTCTTGTCCTTCAAGATGTTTTTCACCAATTGCTGGGCATTTTTGAACGGCAATGCATCTCTCATGTCTTTAGGCCTGACTCCAGAGACCCATGTTCTCCAGTCGGTCACTCTTTCCTGTGGCTTCACAAATGTATCAAGAAGCACGTGACCATAGAGATTGACTATACTGACTCTGGCCAAAGCTGACTCGTCACTAGGCCCAACACCAACGAATTCACAGTCTAAGGCAACATATTTTCCTGTAGCCAGTTTGTTTCGAGCGTTGTCGAGCTCCCATAGAAGCTTCTCTATTTGGGTCTGCGGCTGGGCCTTGGTAGGTTTGACAGGTTGTTTCGGTTCCTCTGTTTTGGTAGGTGGTTTCGGATGCCTCGGCTTTTTTGCCTTTTTCGGCTTCACTGGTTTTTCCGGCTTCAGCTCGATGCCTTGCTTGGCCTGCAACCTTCTCCAGTTCTCTGAGATGCCCATCTCGTTTTTGATTTCGCGCACCTGCGGATGGAGATAACTCTGGGTCTTTTCACAAGTGTACACCGACCAAAGAACCACCGAGGAAACCAAAAACAAAAAAAGCTCTAGGAGCATTTGGCTTGGTTATCCGAGATACGCTCACTTGAATTTTCCGGTACTGCAGATAAGAAAGGTAAACACCCCGGGATCAACAGTTGCAGCCACCTTACTTTTCAATCATGTTATCGTAAACCTGCATTGTCCACTCGATCTTCTCCACAATCTCCTCGCATTGGGCAACATTGGCTGCCTCTAGATCGTACTTCTTCTTCACATACGGCTCCTTGGACTCCTCCACGGGCTTGTTGATGACGATTTTGAAGTGATTTGGATTCTTGCTCTGCGTGTACTGCTTGAGTTTGACAATCTGGCTAATGTGGAATGAGCTTGTTTTCATCATCGTGTCGTTGTAGAATTTGGAGTAGTTGTAATGGTGCAAATGATGGTGGTGGTGGACGTTGGACGTGGAAAATGCACTTTCATGGGGTGTTTTGCTCCAGGTGGCATCGTCAGTTGGTGCCAAATGGATGTAATCTCCGTCAATGATGAGAGACTTCTCAATCCGGTTGAGAAGTGGTGGTTTTCTGCGGAAAACAGTCCATTTGAAGTAAATAGTATTGAGATTGGCCGGGAGCTGTGGCCGATTCTGGTTGAGAATGTCTCCAAAGGTCAATCCTCCTTTGTTTTCGTTGAAGTGCTTCACACTTGGAAGTTTCTTTCGGAGGGTGTTCTTTGGAGGAGCCGATTTCGGTTCTGGCTGGCTCGTTTTGCTAGAATCGTTTTGGAGTCGGCCTTGTGGGGGTGTGATACCGTGAGAAGAAATAAAAGGTGTAGATGGCGTAATTCCCACGTCTGTGACGTGGTTGTTGTCGACTTGCACATCTGTCATTGGCCTGACCAGCTGAGAGATATTCGGCACAAACTTGAACTTGTTTGTAGCCAAATTGGACAAAATCGATGCGTTGTCTAGCGGTTTCTGCCACGAATTCCCGTCCAATGCGTCTCCTAGCATTGTGCCTTTGTTATTGGGGTCTTCTGCCTCCGCCAATCTGTACCGTGAAGCATCCACGTGATACTGCTGGCAAATAAGATCTAGGAGCTGGGAAACGGTCATGGTGGCGTTGATGAAGAAACTCACATACATGTGGGTGTTGTCGTCTGGGATATTTCCCACCTTGACTTCGGTGGTATCTCCATTGGCCATGCTTTCTATGCGTGGCTGCTGGTCGTCCTGGAAACTTGTGCTTTGTGGCTTTGACTGGTACATTTTCAAGTTGTGCTTGAAGTCTGGTGCTAGCGGGGTGAGTTTTTCGTTGTTGGCAATATCCTGCTTCTTTTCCACTCTGCACAAAGCCAAGCAGCTAGGACTGTTGTATGAGGCAAGTTGTCTAGTTCGGTCTAGATGACCGAAATTGCCGTCGTAGAGCTCTCCGTCCTCGTCAATCAACTCCAATCTCCAGTGGTTTGGATTGAGGAAAGCCACATCCTTTTCTTCTGCGTACTCTGGCATTTCAGAGAGATTGAGCAAAATAAAACCAATCACCTCGTGAACGGCAGCACTGTTCCAGAACTCGAGCTTCTCGATCACAGGTGTTGTCTTTGGTGGAACAAATATATCCACCTTGACTTTGGCTGCTTTTGCGACGTCTGACTCGGACCCAACAAAGCTGTAGAAACTAAGTGGATTCGACGAAGTGCTCTTGAACCTCGACTGGATCATACGACTGAGGTTTGAAGTTTGCACATTGTGTGGTTTTCCCACAGCGTCGTAGTTTTTCTCAAATGAAAAGTTGCTGCCGCCCTTGGATCTGTTGATGACACCGACAGCCGTGGAGGAATTTTTCCGTGAAGCCGTTGGAATGCTGGCAGCCGGGGTGTTGAGTGTTTGGGCTCCGCTTTCCTTTCTGCTGTGGTTTTTGACTTCCTCTGGGTCTCGGAGCAGGTAGCTATCTCCGACGGAGTATTTATACATGGAAGAGTTGATGTCGAGCATGGAGTCACCCTCGATATCGGTGAAATTGGAGTCTGACGAGGAAATGGAGTTTGTCATGTTTTCGCCGTTCTCTTCTTCTTCGTCCTCGCTATCCTCTCCGAAATCGCTAGACTGGCCGTCTATGCTGTGCCCAAATTTCTCAGAGGCGTAGTTTTCCAACACATTTTCTGCATTTGAATCTGCATTTGGTGGTCCTGAGCCAGCACTGAAGATCTGTCTCCCGGACGTTATGCCGTACGAATTCGAAGGAGACGAAAGAACTGTATTGCTCTTGATGGTGATTCTGTCGGAGGCACTGTTGCTGGGGCTTTGGGACGGCAGCTGCAGTTTTTCTGCCTTGTGGAAGAGTTTAGAAAGCGGGTTTTTCGTTTTGGAGTAGTTCCGCTTTTGGTTTCCGGCTTGTTTCGGCGTTGCATCAGACAAAGTTGTCACTGAATGTGCAGACGTGCTGTATCTCTCTTCGTTCGCCAGCGGTAGCAGCTGGTTGTCGTTGGATATGCTTTTCGGAGACTCTGTGATTTGGTGTTTCGGGCTCCTGACTTTCTTATGCTTAACTGTGGTTTTCTTGGGTTGAGGGGCTATATGCTGAGACGCAAATGACGGCAAGTCATACGGAATGGGAGGTGAATACTGCAGTGCATCTTCTGGAGTCATGTCTCCATAGATGGAATCTGTGGATGTCTCGATTGGGAGAGGTTTGATGATCGCAGAAGATTCAGTGTCTGCGTCGGAAGTTGCCACACTGAATGCTTTTAGAAACGACACAAGCTTGTATGGCTCGAGGGGAAACGCCATTTTTTGTATTTTTCACGGGGAAATTGTCGCCAAAGCTGTTGTTGCAGCACTGGAGACGTTGTATGGGGTTACGAGAAACGCGCCCGTTGGGTCACGTGCCGCCCTCGATAAGAGTGAGTTCCGGGGTAGCCTCGGTTGGCCACCAAAAATGACGGTTTTGTAGAGAATAGGGGGAATTAAGTAAATAGTTGGTGGGACATTGCTTTGGCCCAGATTTGGCTAAGATCTGGATATGTTGGTTGGCGCAAAAGCGTGTCTGGCGACACGCCGGCAGAACCGGATAAAAATAGCCCCTTCTGTACTGTTCTGGAAATAGAAGGTTCTCTCCCTCTTTAGAACATCTTTGTTAGAAGGGTCATTTGACACAACTTTTCTGGATTTTTAGAAATACGGCCAAACAAAGTCTCGGAGCTACCGGAATTGACTCCGTTTCTCTTCTAGAATTACAGAATCTGCCTGTTTTGGCGGTTTTTTGAAAAACCAACTGTGTGCTTTTTACGGCGGTGTCGGAGATTAGCAAATCCGGTGACACTTCGCAGAAAATTTGAAAACTGACAGCTCTAAGCGACTTCAACCGTTCAGATTTGGTCTTAATTTAGAAACTTCTCATAAACCGGTTATGGCAAAGTTGGACCAGAGAAGAATGCTAAGTTACCTAAAAATGAAGGTTTATGGGCTGACTCTGGTATTATCAGCCTCCGGTTTAGGATTTTTGCAGCTACCAGATGCAGGATACATGAAAAGAAGTACATAAGTGGGGGAACTCCACGATTCCCACCGCCATAAACTTTTCCTCTTAGTACTCTAGATTCTTTTAAGCGCCCATCAAAAGCTTATTTTCTCTCTTTCGCCCAATTTTGCCCCGGTTTGAATTTGACGGCATGCCACGTGCTTTGCAGCCAACAAACCGGCATTCACCGAACTTACCCGCCGCCGTCATTGTGGTTAGATAGTATTGACAAAATCTCATTTACAGTTTTGTCTAAACCTAATTGCAATTATCGTCGTTTCTAAATTTCCTAGAAGTGGCGATTTCCGTAAAGTGCACTGCTGGCTATTGTTGACTATTGCGTTCTTGCCGCGCTTGCTCAAGGTTGCTACTGTTGAAACCATAGACACCCGGGTTTTGAGGAGTACTTATCGGAATCCCTCTGGAATAGACGGAATTTCGTGCCACCAGGAATTCGTCGACAGAAGCTGCTTTTTTGCGTAGCTTCTAAATATTGCTACTGTCTACCCCGACTTCCGGCTGTGTGCAGGAGATACACTCGGGCTGCCACCGGCTGCGCTCCTTTAACAACTGGCAATCTTGTCATCAACTCACTCCACAGTTCTGTGTCCACCTGGTTTGTTTGAGTCCGTCTGACGTCACTCACGTATCTCAACACCATCTCATTTCAAGTTTGCTTGTTTTTGTGATTTTTCGCCCATTTTCCGTCTAGAACGCCGATCCCTGGCCCGTGTTTGTCGATCTACGCAAGCACAAAGTTACATTCTACAACAACACCGACAAATCCTTTCCTATGCAATGAATAACGGAGACTCTGCTGATTCCAGTGATATTGACAATATCTACAACACATACATGAGAGCAAACGCTCAGAATGATGACGTCCATAGCTTCACCCAGGAGTCTCTTGACTCCAACTCAAACCAGTACGACGATCCGTCTCCTCCGGTGCTCAAACTGCCCACTTCAGAACGCTCCTTATCCAGGTCACAGAACGTTTTCCGCTCCTTAGCCACTAAGAGTGACAAGAACTCTCCAGACTCTCCCGCCCTGACAAGCTCATTTGATTTCACCATCCCTACACCACAACAGAACTTTCATTCAAGCTCCATGAACGTGCTTCTTGACACCCCCACAACTGAGTCTTATCAGCATCTTGTGGCCACCCCACCGGTGATAGACTCGGAGTTTGGCCATGAGGCTCATTTGCACTACCAGAACATGCCTGTTCCGCCTACTGTGGCTCCTCCTCCTCCACTCAATACATACGACTCCTCCACCAGTCTTGATCCGAAAAAATTGGACTCCAACCAGGACTCCTCCGTTTTGGACTCTGCTTCCAACTTGGAGTCTTTGCAACTTTCCAACAACGAGTCTAAGGAAGACTGGGCTGAGAAGGGTGCTGCTGTGCGGCAGGTTGGCGAAGGCAAGATGGATGAAAAGTTCATCAGGCGTACCGTGAAGGACTTTGAGTTTGGCAAGGATATCGGTGAAGGTTCCTACTCTACGGTTGTTCTTGCAACAGATAAGCTCACCAGCAGACAGTATGCGGTGAAGATCTTGGACAAGCGGCACATAATCAAGGAAAAGAAGGTGAAGTATGTGAATATCGAAAAACACGCACTCAACCGGTTGGCCGGCTGTCCCGGTGTGATTTCGCTCTTCTTCACTTTCCAAGACAAATACTCGTTGTATTTTGTGCTCGACTTTGCCTCGAACGGTGAACTTTTGGGGCTTGTCAAGCAATATGGTACGCTTAACGAAGAGTGCACCCGCTACTTTGGTGCCCAGATTCTAGATGCCATCAGATACATGCATGAGAACGGAGTGGTTCATCGAGACATCAAGCCGGAGAACATTCTTTTAGACTCCGAATACAAAATCAAAATCACCGACTTTGGTACTGCCAAACTTCTTGAAAGAAAGAAGAACGGCGATACTGGTGAAGAGGAGGACTATCCTCTTGACGTGAGAGCCAAGTCGTTTGTGGGAACGGCAGAGTACGTTTCTCCAGAGCTCTTGGAAGGCAAGTACTGCGGAAAACCCGGTGACATCTGGGCATTTGGATGCATCTTGTACCAACTTATTGCTGGTAAGCCACCATTCAAGGCCACAAACGAGTATCTTACATTCCAGAAGATCACCAAGCTCCAGTACGCCTTCAGCGCAGGCTTCCCATTGGTTTTGCGTGATCTCATCAAGCAAGTGCTTGTGCTTCGTCCGTCAAGAAGAGCTACGATTGACCAGATCCAAAAACACTTTTTCTTTGAAGGTGTCAACTTCAGCGACACAGACACCATCTGGAACGCCAAGGTGCCTGAGTTGTTGCCATACAAGATGACAGCCAAGTCGATGATGAAAATACCGAACATTGCCAAGAGCGTGTCGCCGAAGAAGATCATCAAACGGCCTAATGCCACCAAAAAACAGCCGTCTGCAGCACCAGAGCAGAGCAAACGGCCACCAGCACAAGATAGACAGCCAAGTGCAGCCAGTGTAGCTGCGTTGGTGATGAAAAACCAAGAGGAACCAGAGCGCAGATCGAGTTCCACAGTTGCATCGAGAAAAGGCGGGCCAGAGTACATTCCAGGAACCAACATCTTGCGTCCAGTCATCAACACTAGAGCCAGCTACTCCAGAAAAAGCGTGGGCCAGTCGTCTACTAGTGACATAAGCAGCATTCTGCCGCCAGCTGCTGAGAAATCCAAGATTATCGAGGTGGGTCCACTCACGGAAACCGACAAGGAATGGAAAGAGTACTTTACGTCGTCTAACGAGAGAGTATTGACTGTGGGCAAGGCCATTGTGTGCAAGCAGCTGACGGAGTACTTCCAGAGGAAACACAAGGGGTTGATCCACAATGCTCCGTTAAAGTATATCAACCAGCTCCAAGCCATACTGAAGGCACCAAACCAGTCTATGTTGACGCAGGTTGCACAGGGCAAACAAAGCTTAAGAGGCCCAGAGGTGGAATCTTCGGCCAATGTGCAAAATGAGAACGAAGCCATCACCATCCACACGGTGGAAGACCCAGACTCGATGATGCTGAGCATTCCAGAAGGAGCCGTGGCTGAGGAAGAAAAGCCAAAGAGTAAGAGAGGATTTTTCAAGAAACTCTTGCTGCTGAACAACACGAGCACGGAGAAGAAGGAAGAAACGCTCGAGCTCAACAAGACAAACAGCAGCTCCGAGGAAACAAGACCGAGAGCCGGGAGTGTTTCTTTGGAAAGAGCCCGGTCGGCCACGGTGGTTGTGACTACACACGGAAGAGTGCTTATTTTCCTCAAGGACGACACCACCAAGGAGCAGAAGCTTGTGACGGAGATCCTGCTCAACTATCCGTTTATTCTGTTCAAAGAGGTTGTGCTGAGCCACGGAGCCAAGTATGGCAAGATGATCCCGGTGACGGGGCTCTTTGCCATTGAAGCGGTGGAGACAACTTACGTTTTCGAGGTTGACAAGAACGAGGTTGACAACTGGACGAAGAAGTTGGCCAAGCTGAAGCTCAACCAGTACGAGCGGACCAAGGAGGAGCAAAAACCTGCTACACCTAAGCTCATGGAATCGCCAGCGTTCAGATCACCATCGGTAAGCCAAGAGAAACGGAACGGAGAGAGCCCACGGCCAATTGAGAAGCCGGTGCCCAAGAAGAGTCTCAGTAGAAAGCCACCGGTGACGCTGCCGCCACCAGCCATGACGCCACAAGAAGAAACACTACATGCGGCGTTGTTGGCGGTGAACAACAATGCGCATCTCAAGATGAATGAAGACCAGCGGACGCTGAGCTTCTCCAAGGACAAGCCTTCGCTGAACATCCGGTACAGGTACCAGAATGCGGGGGAGAAGGGGAAGATCACGGCGCACAATCTGAAATTGTTGATGCGGAGCCGTGGGGGCAACGGGAGCAAGTGAGCAGTCACGGATGTCACGTGCTGGGTGAAACTGGCTTAGATGCAGTACATCTCTGGGGAGAAGGCCCGATTAAGGTGAGGAAAAACGGCTGTGGGTGCGCACAGTGCGAAAAAAGAAACGCAAGGAGGGTGGTACGGAGTGGCCATAGTGGTGAAAATTCTTAGTGCGGGAGTGCACACAGGAGGGGTAGCAGCGAGCCCAAGCTTGTCAAAAATTTTTCCACCTTCTTCAGCGTTTTTGGTATATCCACCTGTTCCCTTACACAAACATGGCTAAATTCATCAAGTCTGGTAAAGTTGGTATGTATTAGGAGAAGTGCTGAAGCACGAGGGGCGAGTGATGCCCAAAAAAAATGAGCAAAGACTAACCGCTAGCTATTGTTACCCGTGGTCGTAACGCCGGTAAGAAGGTTGTCGTTGTGAGAGCACACGACGAAGGAACCAAGAAGCACTCTTTCCCCCACGCCGTTGTGGTGGGCATTGAGAAGGGACCACAGAGAATCACCAAGGCCCACGATGCCAAGCAGATTGCTAGAAGAACCAAGGTGAAGCCATTTGTCAAGTTGGTGAACTACAACCACTTGATGCCAACCAGATACTCCTTGGACATTGAGAGCTTCAAGAACGCCGTTTCCCCAGATGCATTGGCTGAGCCATCTCAGAAAGAAGAGGCCAAGAAGGTTGTCAAGGAAGCCTTGGAGGAGAAGCACAAGGCCGGCAAGAACAAGTGGTTCTTCACCAAGCTCAGATTCTAATCCTGTCATATACACTAATACAGCAACGGTTATTAAGATGAGTCATGTAGTAAGTAGCCAAGCTAAGCTTAAGCTAAGCTTTGAAGCTTAATAGCTTAACAGCTTATAGCTAAGTCGAACGAGTAGCTGAAAATTAAATCACAAAAATAGTGACCGAGCGAAAATATCATGACAACTACTGCGAACACCATGGATATAGAAGCACTCAAAATCGAGGAGAAAAAAGCGCAGGAGCAGAAAATCACGCCGTGGGAGGTGGAAGGCGAGGTTGGGGAAGACGGGGAGACCAAAGGCATCGACTACAACAAGTTGATTGCGCAGTTTGGCACCCACGCCATCACCACGGAGACTTTGGACAACTTCAAGAGAATCACGGGCCAGGAGCCGCACCCGTTTCTCAAAAGAGGGGTGTTTTTCAGTGAACGAGACTTGAACCGGATCTTGGACTTGTACGAGCACGGAGAGCCGTTTTTCCTCTACACCGGGAGGGGCCCGCTGTCGGACCTGATGCACTTGGGCCACATGGTGCCGTTTATTTTCACAAAGTGGTTGCAGGACGTGTTTGACGTGCCGTTGGTGATTGAGATGACGGACGACGAGAAGTTCCTCTTCAAGCAGAAGCTCACCATTGCCGATGTCAAGCGGTTTGCAGAGGAAAACGCAAAGGACATCATAGCGGTCGGGTTCAACCCGGAAAACACGTTTATTTTCTCGGACTTGCAGTTCATGAACCCTGCGTTCTACGAGAACATCGTGCGGACATCGAGGCAGATCACCACGCTGACGGCCAAGGCCGTTTTTGGTTTCCAGGACTCCGACTGCATCGGCAAGATCCACTTTGCCTCCGTCCAGATCGCCACCGCCTTCCCCTCGTCCTTCCCTGGCGTCTTGGACCTCCCTCCGAAGACCAGATGCCTCATTCCCTGTGCCATTGACCAGGACCCGTACTTCCGCGTGTGCCGTGATGTGGCAGACAAGTTGAAGTTCAGCAAGCCCTCGTTGATCCACGCCAAGTTCTTCCCGGCCTTGCAGGGGGCCTCCACCAAGATGTCGGCCTCGGATGCCACCACCTCTATCTTCATGGGTGACACGCCGAAGCAGATTGCCAAGAAAATCAACAAGTACGCCTTTTCCGGCGGCAGAGCCACTTTGGAGGAGCACAGACAGCTTGGCGGCAACCCGGACGTGGACGTGGCCTTCCAGTATCTTTCCTTCTTCTCCTACGACGACGACAAGTTGGCTGCCTTGGCCGACGGCTACAGAAAGGGTGACATCATGTCGTCGGAGATGAAGAAGGAGTGCATTGCCGTGTTGCAGGAGTACGTCGGCGCCTACCAGGAGCGTCGTGCCAAGGTCGACCAGGCCGTGGTGGATCTGTTCATGAAGCCACACAAGCTTGTGCACGGGCAGAAGGAGAGGGTGGTGCCGGTGAAGCTGAGAAGCAAAGCTTAGAAGCGCCAGCTTCTATGCTGAGCCGTTGACAACAAGAAGCGAAGCTTCTAAGCTGAGTCAGCTTGAACATTAAATCTACCCAAAGGGAGCCTACGCTAGGGTAGAAGTGCTCAATAGAATGAATTGAAGGTGTTGGTGTAGCTCGGTGCAGTAGTTCACTGAGTCAAGGGGTTCTACTTGATAGACGTGGGCTTTAATGAGTGATCTGAGCAACTGAAGAGTACGGTAGAAGGTTCTCTGCAATGGGTATCAGCTTCAAATAGCAACAATTTAATTTATTTGAACTGGGAGAGTTTACTCATTTTTGGCTCTTCTGGCATTTCTTACCCATCGGTGGTTCTCAACTTGCTCAGTCTTGGGGTTTCTTAGAAGATGCTGTTTGCTGGGCTTGGTAGAAACAACTGGCTGACTAGACTGCCGTGGCAGTTCGTCGGACCAAGATGGCAAACCCTTGAAGATTCGGCTATCTTAATTGCTGGTCAACTGTGTAATGGACCATGTAGTGATTTGACGGCACTATAAATTCACACAATGTGAAGAGAATTAGATTAAAGACTGCTCAGTTGGTAGAATTCCCGATATAGGGTACACCGATAAGCCCTCTGATAAAGTAAATAGTGGTTTCTTGACCAGCCATAGTTTGCAGCCATGTCAAATTCTGTCCGGATTATGACTTTAAACAATAAATTCAACATATTGTAAATATATCTTCTAGTGGCTAAACACCTAGCCAGCTAAACACCAACTCCTATCAAATGCTGACTTGATGAAACCTGGGGCTATATTATGTGGACAAGTTACCAGTATTCTCCCATTTTAAAATAAGAAATTTGTGAGCTTACAAATATTTAAAACCATCTTCATTGTATCAATATAGTCACCTATGGCTGCAACACGCCCACCTTGCTTGCACCTCTCTTATCCGGATCTACACCTCTCATATCAGGAAATTCCACCTATAAAAGCCACCAACGGCTCTACCAGCCCAATTAGCTGTCTTGTATTGCCTTTAAGTCATTAGTAAAGTATTTTAAAGGTTTAGGAAATTTCTTGTTGTTTTTGTGTTTTCTGTGCTCATCGGACTTTTACACTTCTTCTGCGATGGAGATAACACACTGAGAAAGTCAGGCTGCAACGGTCAACCTTCAAAAGAACAAACACAAGAAAATTAAAAATGAAATCATAAAGTAAAAACTAAGAAGTACCAAAGTTACAAAACATCAAAGACGTAGATCACACCATCCACATGTCACTACAAATAACCAACATTTCTCTATCATTACTGTACACTAAAGCTGTAGTAGCTTCTTGACGTGCTCAAGCACAAACATCAACTTTTCAAAGTCCCCGTCCTGCTGCTCCTTGCCGAACCACTTGGACCCGATGGTCAAGATGACGTTTTTCCGGTCGGACAGCTGGTGGATCACCTTCCCGATCTGGGCAGCGATCACCTGGAGCTTGAGGTTGTGGGGATCTCCTAGAAGCACCACTGGTTCTACGCCAAGCAGCGTTTCGTCGTCAAAGGTATTTATGGAGATGGAGTTGGCAGTGGACAACGGGAGGTCAAAGGTGGTGTCCATGACGTCGTTGACGGCAATGTTCACGATGAGCTTATCGGCAAACGGGATTTTCTGGAACACCACAAGAGGAGCCTCAGGTCCGGGACCGGTGGCCTTGATTTCCTTAGCCCATTCGTTCAGATCGGCCATTTCAGCTTTTGGGTCCGATTCAACGTACTGTAGCGAAGGTGCAGACCGATAGCGTGTGCAGGCCAGAGAAAGACTAAGATTAAGAGACAAAGAGACAAAGAGCCTAAAAAACCAAGAGAAAAAGAGGTGGTTTAAGAATACCTTTGAATGAAGGCTGTCATTTTTGTGGATAAGGGGTGCAGGGAGGCTTATGGCTGTAATTTTTTAAGAGGAATATAAATAAGAGAGGACCCCCCGGATGGGACGGGTTGGCACCCGTACCTCCGGTGAGGCCTGACTAATGGGCCGATTGCAAAGGCCTGATTTTGAGACACGTTCGTTGCTGCGAAAGAAAATTGGATTTTTCGGTGTTGCCGGCACCTGACATGACACCTGCGACTGACTAATTTTCAGGCTCGTTAGTAAAAAGCGTGATAGCTGCTGTACAGGGAAAACACTGCAAATTGCTGACAGAAGAAAGTTTCTGTATAAGAGCCAGTTTACGCCCACATTTGCAAAACCGCATTAGCATGTCATTATTTGCCCCAGTTGAAGAGGCCATTGAGGCATACAAGAACGGCGAGTTTCTCGTTGTCATGGACGACGAGGACAGAGAAAACGAAGGTGACTTGATCATTGCCGCCGAAAAGATCACCCAGGAGAAAATGGCCTTCTTGGTGCGCCACTCGTCCGGATACGTGTGTGTGCCGCTTTCCACGGAAAAGGCCGACCAGCTCGACTTGCAGCCAATGTTGAAGGACAGAACAGACAGACACGGCACCGCCTACACGGTGACATGTGACTACGCCCACGGCACAACGACGGGTATCTCCGCCCACGACAGGGCGTTGACAGCCAGAAGCTTGGCATCGGCCGAGTCCAAGCCGGAGGACTTTATAAGGCCAGGGCACATTTTGCCATTGAGAGCAGTGCCGGGGCTTCTCAAGCAGAGAAGAGGCCACACGGAAGCATCGGTGCAGCTCTCGCAGTTGGCCGGGTTGCAGCCGGCAGCTGTGATCTGCGAGCTTGTGAGAGAAGAGGACGGGCTCATGATGAGACTAGACGACTGTGCTGCGTTTGCCAAGAAGCACGGGATCAAGATTGTTACGATTGAGCAGCTCGTGAAGCACATTGCTTAGAGTACGTTGCATTTATGTATAATACTAATGAAGGAGGTCAGGCCAAGGTCAACTGGGCCTTTCTCTTGCCGCTGACGTCGTCCTTGACGGACTTGACCTCCACATGCACCTTGTCAAACACACCGACGGTGCGGCGGGTGCCCGAGAAGTCCGTGAAGGACAACTCGAAGCGCTCTTCGCTGTAGTCGGCGGTGGAGGGGTCACCCAAGGTCTCGAGCTTGACAAGGCCCTCCACGCCGAACTTGGGCACAAGCACAACGATACCGTTGTTGAAGCACTTGATGACGTAGCCCTCCTGGTGGGACTCGGCGTTGCGCATCACCTGGCCGACGTAGTACTCGATCGAGGCCCGGCCGGCAAACTGGGCGTTTCTGTGGCGTCTGTTGATGTTGCGCACAATGGTTTCCATCTTCAGCTTGTCTCTGTGGGACAAGTCGAGTGTTTCGTAGCCAATGGCCCCGGCTAGCTGTCTGTGGGCCACCACATCACAGTATCTTCTGATTGGGGAGGTGAAGTGGGTGTAGATATCGACGGCAAGACCGTAGTGGCGGAACTCTGGGTATCCGTAGGAGCCAGAGGAGAAATACTCAGCAGCCATCATGCACCGCGTGGACATAATCCTCAACAAAGTGTTGAAGTATGGGTCTTTTTCGTCCTGGGCTCTGTCCAAGGAGTCAGCCAATGCCTTGGAAGACTCAAGCAGAAGAGTCATGCCGTTTTTCCGGACACGGAGCATTTCGTTGAGGGCTTCAAAGTTGGTGGCCGGTGGAGCTGCGTGTCTTCTCAACATGGCGGTTTGTGGGAAAGCATCAAAGATCTTGCGGGCCACAGAGATGTTGGCAAACAACATGAACTCCTCGACGAGCGAGTTTGTTTCCAAGAGTTTTTTGATTTCCACTTCGCCAGGGTCAGACGTCTCGGAGTCCATGTGCACCTTGACCTCTGGAGAAGCCAAATTCAAGGCACCGTCGGCCATACGTTTTTGCTTGAGTTTCTTGGAAAGCTGCAACAATATCCGCATGGACTTGGTCAAGTCGTCCTGGGCGTTGGCGTCGTCGATTTTGAGCTGGGCCTGTTCGTAGGAAAAGGCCTCTCTGGACTTGATAATGGACTTCATGAAGTCAACCTTGACGATGTTGGCCTCGCTGTCGACTTCCCAGATGACAGAAAAGGCAAACCGGTCCACGTACGGCTTCAAAGAACAGAGGTTTGTGCCCAAAAGCATGGGCAACATGTCAATACGCTTGTCCACCAAGTAAACAGAGGTACCTCTGGAAGCACCTTCGCTGTCCAAGGCGGTGTTGGGCTTGACAAAGTGGGTGACATCGGCAATGTGGACACCGACCTCGAAGTTCCCGTTGGGGAGGGCCTTGGCGTGGAGAGCATCGTCGATATCCACACACCCTGGCGGATCAATGGAGCACACCAACTTGTCTCTGAGATCGACTCTTTTGCGGAGCTGTTCGTCCGCGTCAAGCTTCTCCGGCACGGTCCACGCGTCCCCCTCCTTGGGAAGACAGTCCAACACAGCCTTGGAGAACGGTCTGTACTCCACGTCGTGCTCCAAGAGCAAAGCCTCGGTTTCGGCACTTTCGCTCTCCACTTCCCCTAGAGCACGCACAAAGTGGCCCAACGGGTACTTGGAGTTGGCCGGCCACAGGTCCACCGAAACAACCACCCTCTGGCCAAGCAAGTCCTTGGCTTTTCTGGTTTTGATGCGCACCTTCGGAAGCACCTTGTCCATGAGCACCACAAGCACGGTTTTGGCGGTTCCGGAGTCCTCGTCAAGGTCCACCAGAGCAGGATCAAGCTGGCCCACGTAGAAACGCCACAGTCTTCGGGTGATTGCCACCACTCTGGCCGTGGGCTGTAATCTGGAGTCTCCACTGGTGGCTTTGACGGCCTCCTGCGCTAGAGCTCTTCTTTCCTTGTCGGAAAGCTGCACGTCCTGCTGTTTTTCCGGTTCGGCTCCTTCCTCCACAATCGTCTGCAGCGGCTCCCGCCACTGGTCTTTGGGCAAAAGCTCCACAATGACTAGATCTCCGTTGAAAGCCCGGTTCAAGTTGTGTGTCCCGGAGATAAGCAACGGTTTCCGGAACGCCCCGGTGTTGACGCTGCCCTCAGCCACATTGTACGCAGAAACGTTCATGGGGCCCTGGTACAACGTGCCGTTTCTCACTCCGGCCATGGTTCTGGCTGTGGTGTAGTACTCTGGGTACTGGATTTCGTGGGCGTTCTTGTCGAACAGCTCGTTTTCTGTAGGGATCAAGTCCTTCAAGTCCTCTCCGCCCGGAAGCCCGTCCACGTACTGAGCCAAGGACCTGGTGGTGATGCCTTCGTCAGCGGCTTTTCTGGCGTTTTCCCGGTCGTTGCACACAAAAACAACCGCAACCTCCGGGAGGTGCTGGTCGTACCACTGGGCACATCTTCTGATGGCCCTGTCGTTTCTGTCGTTGATGCTTTCGTCCTTTTTTCTCGTCACGTAGGTGTCCTGGTGGAACTCGTTGTGGAACACCACAAACCGCTTGTCTGCGGCCTTCACAAGCAGCCGGAGCCGCTGGTAGATCGGGAACGACCGGTTTTTGACCTCTTCAAGCACAATCTGCGGCACTATGACGTCGTAGAAGCAGTCCTGGTGCTCAAGAAGGTCGATGTTCTGCAAAACAACATTGGTGTCCACCACAACGTAGTGTGGACCCACGTCCTTGAGCTTCATCGGCGTCTCCAGAAGCACAAACTCCGGATACTGGCCCTGGGCGTCCATTTTCACCAACCCAGGACAAATCTTGCATGTTCTCAGGTAGCACGGAATGTCCCCCCGGAGATAATGTTCTCTGACGATCTTGGTGCATCCGCCGTTCCGCGACCGCACAAACACCTTGTGGGTCGCCGTGAGGCCCAGACTGAGTCTTTTTCGCTGGAGCATCTGTGGTGGATTTAGCGGAGATAATGGAGTTAATCGAGATGTGTGATGGGGTACTGCAGGAAGTGCGAAGGCGATTAAGCGAGGCCTACACTAGTCAAGCGAAGAGTCTGTGGATTCTGAGAATAGTGGCTTTTTTAGTTTTGCTAAGATCCTGAAAGATTTAGTTGTGGTGGCTACTGGAAAAATTGTGGTTGGGAGGTGTCTCTTGAATGTCTTTGCTGATCTCGATTGCGAAAGGTAGTGACTTAGGTGAGCGAGGGATAAAAAAATAAAATAGATTAGAATTTTGGATGAGGTCGGTAGAATCCAGGAAAAGTGATTTTCTGGCCGGGTGGTGAAAATCTTGTGTATTGTAGTGCCAGCTGACTTTGCTGCCTGATTGCGAAAAGGTCTAAGAATGGCTGCAATGGTGCTGGTTGGGTGGTTTTTGATATTTAGTTTTTAAATTGGATATAGGTCTTGGTCTGAAAAGTGGCTACTAGTTATACAAAATATGGGGTTGGCCTACTTTGTCATGGCACTGGTAATGCGATGAATACTAGTTAGATGAGCCTTTAGATGCTGAGGAGAAGGGCTAGTATGTCAAGATCTTTAATTCCAAAAAGTACTTACTATAGTAATTTTGAGAATAGACGTAAAGGAAATTTTACTAGTAATGTGAACCTATGATTGCGAGAACAGACCTAGTATGCTCAGGTTGCGAAAATAACAGACACTGGTAATGCTAGTTAGGCAAACCTTCAGAGTTTGAGATAATTAATAAGAGTTTTGTTTAAAATGAAGAGATTCCCAAATAACACGAGTAATGAGAATTTGGGTTATTAGTAACCACTTAATGTGAAAGCAACAAGAATACTAGCAAACGGGCAATTAAAGAGAATTAAAGCAGTCTTAAAAAGTTTGAGTAGAAAGGTAATTTGTCTAAATTTCAATTTTAAACAGTAGTGATTTCCAGTACAATTTCCTGGAACAGTGACGAAACTGACTGACTGATGGTAACTACTAGCAATGCGAAGAACACAGACAAAGCATCACTTTGTGAAAACTCTTACTGCATTAAATGCATGGGTAATGCGAGATCTAGTACAACAATAGCAGAACAAGACTGACGGGCTTTGCTTACGTAATAGGCATTACTCTGATACTGAGTCAACTGAGCCAATTCAGTAATAAAGAAGGTAAAGTTCGACGACAGTATGTGAATACCAGAGGAAAAGGCTAATTACAGGATCTTGGAAATTTGGTGACCATGATAGCCTGTTAAACCTGCCGAATTGCTGCAAATTGAAAACACCCGTACACCAACTACAGGTATTTTCATAGTTATAAGTCTCCATAGTTATAAGAGCTGCATTAATGCTAAAAATTTGGGAGACTAAGAAAAGGTTCGGGAATGTCAAATACAAAAAGGAGTCCTAGAAAAAACCTGGGTTTCTGAGCATCCGTAGTTCCCAAGACCCAGAGCTTCAAACCCCGCAAATCTTATAGATCCATTCACGATAGACACCTTTTGAAGTAGAAGATGTGGGTGACATAAACGCATACTGCACTGCAACGATATTACTTGCCTCTCACGTGACATCAACAAACAGCCATCACCCCACGTTGGTGCAGCCCTTAATGAACAGAACCCACAGAAAGTCAGAGCCAATAATAAACCAACTCTCAGCCCCACAAATCTGGCATCTGCCCACATCTCCAAACAGGGTATGGAAAGCCACGTTGCCATGCACACTTTCCGGGTGGACCTGCTGGACTGCACAGAACCCATAATAATATACTAGTTTCCTAAAACATCACACCAAAGCACACCAAAGCACACCAGGTGTGGCTACAGAAAAACACATAACCCATTTATTTAGACTCGTGTGACCGGCGTGCGGTCACGTGGCGAAGCTGCGGTGTTTTGCCGAGCAGCACACGATTAGATTAAGTGCGTTGACAGGAACCGGCCGCTTATATGCAGCACCAACCAATCAAGGCAGCATCAGCACGCACAGGCCACCAGATTTACACTAGACAAGCTCGTGCCGGTCGAGCAACGCCTGGGGCAGGCCGGGCCCGTCGGCAGGCGGATAAGGGTTGTAGCGGTTGTTGCTGGCAAAAGTGTTGGTGGGCACCTCGGCCATCTGGTCGTTATCTGCAGGATTGTCGTAGTTTTCGGTGGAGAAGGACTCTCTGTTGTTGAGTGGGCGGAAGGAGTCGGGGTACTTGTGCTGGTCAATGAAGACAGAGCCAAACTCCTCTGGGTGGTGCACTCTGTAGTGCTTGACGGCGGAAGGCATCAAGTCGATGGCCCAGAAAAGAAGAAGGAGGCCGTACCAGAAGGAAATGGACCACTCAAAGCAAGCAGAGGTGGAGTCCTTGTCTGCGTGCATGTTGTAGCCAAAGAAGCATGCGAGGATGATGGCCACAATGAGCCACACGAGCTTGGCAAAGAACGACACCATGTACAAGTTAGCCCATCTGTGGGAGCCGAAAATGACTCTTTCGTGGTTTGGATGGAGCCGCTGCGGGAAGTTGCCAAAGATGAACGAGTTGAAAAAGTTGAAGAGGCACGCAAAGAAGATGAACACAATGAAAATGGCCACCATGGAGATGTGCACCTTGTGGAAGTTCTTGGTGTTGAAAATGGACACAAAAAGAATACCACACTGGCCAAGAAACGCACACACAATGGACGTGATGGCAAACTTGGGCTGCTTATCCGACACAAACGGCTGCAACTTGCGCTTCAACCGGAGGTACAACTCCATGAGAAGCGTCCCCACAAAGAAGATCATCTGGAACCCAGTGCAACTGATGAAAAGCGGCTGCAAGTTGGTGGCACCGACATCACTGATGTAGACCGGATCCTGCGGGTGTGTCATGAAGCTGTAGTTTGGTTTTCCCTGGAGTGACCATGCCGATAGAAGAGCAATGAGCATGCCCCACCACACCACCAAGGCGATGACGGGGATGAGGTAGTAGTGGATTTTTGTAAATCTGAGGAGTTTTGGTGTGGCCATGGCGGAGTCCGGGGGCCGGGCTTTTGGAATCTGGTTGGTGATGTTTGGCCCTGATTTCACCGGAATGCGAAATGGCCATCGGTTCCGGCTGCCGGTGGTCTTTTATAAATATGCATGTTTGCTGGATCTCGTCCTGTCATATGCACAACGCGCACGCGAGCAAGGCGGAGCAACCGGCCCCGCCGTTTTGCCGGTGCGCCGCTTGGCAGTTGCTTTCTTTTTTTTTTTGCGTTCCTGCCAATACAAAGACAGTAAATAATTAGAAGCCGGTCCTCTGGATAATAAGCTGGAGCTGCTGTTGCTCGCACCTCCTTCGGGGGAAGCACCCGTGCACCGCCGATATTTTTCCGTCAGCGCGCTTTCAGGCACCGCACGTGACTGTTTCACGGGCTAAGCCTTCGCCACGGCCGTCGCCGGCAAGCAATGATGCCACATCCGTGCACCGCGCACGTGAGACACCCGTACCCCAACGGAATGTCACGTAGATCAGTGCACGTGCCGAGCCGACCCCATCCTCACTATGCGAAACCGTCCCAACCACCCAGATCTCCTGCATTGGCGACCTGAGTAATTGCAGTCGGCTTTTGGCCACTTTCTCCGCTCAAAAGCATTCGCCCAAAGCATCCGCCCAAAAGCATCCGCTTCACATCACACGTGGCAGACCAGAGTCAAACTGTTGCCAGATTCCATCGGAGTCAAGCCGAGTTAGCCGCTGTGCTTCTGACTCACTGTTTACTCCAGGCCAACTCATCACCAACACCACCAACACCACCAACACCACAACTCATGGTCTTCACCTTCTCTTTTGACAAAATATTCAATAAATACGTGCCGCCGTCGCAAACTCATCGGTTCCCGGTGCCAATTCGCCGGTTTCTCGGCGGCCACAAACCTAACTCCACACATGACCACCTTATCTGGATCGAGATTCTAGTGGCGTCGTTTGGCGCCATTGCCATGCTAGAAGGGATGTTTCTGGAACATACGGTGTTTTCTAAGCATCACGTGAACCACGTGATTGCCTCCTACGGCGCCACCGCCATTCTTTGCTTTAATGCCAGCCAGGTGCCGTTGGCGCAGCCTAGAAACATTCTTTTTGGCCACTTTTTGTCGGCATTGATTGGTGTGTGTATCCAAAAGCTCTTTAGTCTTTCCCATGGGGCGGCGCTGAACTACTGGGCCTCCGCGGGGTTAAGCGTCGGTGTGGCGTCGGTGCTTATGTCCGTGTGCAACTGCGTGCATCCGCCGGCTGGTGCGTCGGCGATGCTTCCGTCGATCGACCCGAACGTGCGGGAGATGAGCTGGTGGTACTTGGCGGCCCATGTGGTCATGTCGGTGTTGATCATCGCCGTGGCGTGCATCACGGGCAACATCACCAGAAGGTACCCTACATTTTGGTGGACAGCTGGCGAGTGCGGCATGGCTTACAAGACGCCGGTAAAACCACAGCCCCAGGAGCCTCAAGAACTGCAGCCGTCTCAGCCTCAGCAGCAGCCATCTCAGCCTCTGTCTCCGCCTGTATCTACGAAAGTCTCCTCTGACATTCAGTTTGTGCCGGCTTTGCGCTCAGTAGAAATTACCGCTTACGGTATCCGGGTGCCAGCCGAGTTGGAGCTAGACGACGTGTCTCTCCAGTGGCTCCAGTCCTTGAGCGCTGACCTCCACAATATGCCTTCTGCTTAACCGAAAACGGCAGTCCTCGGCCTAAGCCTCTGTAATAGCTAATCCTGTACAAACACTTGCAATATATTCTAATCAGCACTACCTATTTCTTACACATAGTAAATCATCAACTTTATTTTACCTATAATACCGAGAATATGGAGGACCGTAGTCATGCAATACCGAGTGCAACCCGGAACCGAAAATTCAAAAAAACGACGAATGAATTAATAAATCATCACCCCGCTTGGTGTAGAAATTAGCCACCATCGCGGGTCTCAACACTGAAAATGCGGAGAGCAATGCTCAAATGTTTTTTTCTTTTTGTTGTTTTTTGCAAATGTCTAGTGCCTGTTAAACCTTCCAGCAGCCTTAACAGTTGACAGCCTTCAAGAGCTGGATCTCAATGGCAGAGCATTGGTCACCAATCGAAGCGTCGTACAAGTTGTAGAAGTTACCAGATTGGCACTTGTAGAAGGTGGTTTGGTTACCCAAGGCCAACTTGTAGCCAGTCTCCTGGGTGTCAGACTTCTTCTCACCCTCACCAGCGTAAGAGGCAGGGACAAGAGACCAGCCGGCAGCGTAGATGGAGCCAGCCTGTGGTGGTGGGCCGTCAAACTGGAATTGACGGTTGGCCACAATGGCACCGACTCTTCCCTTGGCGTCTCTCAACTCACCGTCAATGAGTTGCACAGTCAAGTCGTTAGGGGAAACACAAGTCTCCTCAAAAGAGTGGGACTTGGCGTCCTTGGAGTCAGAAGATGGAGAACCGGTAGCCTGCACCTGGCCATCAGAAACCTGGTTGACAACAGAGACAGAAGCTGGGGAAGCTGGAGAAGAAGTGTGCTGCTGAACCTGGCCGTCAGAGATCTGGTTCACAACAGACTTGGACTCAGCGGCAGCAGTCTTGGATTGTTGCTGGATTTGGCCATCGCCAATCTGGTTGACAACAGACTTGGACTCAGGACCAGCAGTGGTCTGTTGCTGGATTTGACCGTCGCCAATCTGGTTGACAACAGACTTGGATTGAGCAGCGGCAGTGGTTTGCTGCTGGATCTGGCCGTCACCAATTTGGTTAACGACAGAGTGGTGCTCTGGGGCAGCAGTGGCAGAGGTCTGTTGCTGGATCTGGCCGTCACCGATCTGGTTGACAACAGAGTGGTGCTCTGGAGCCTTGGTTTGGGAGGTCTGCTGCTGGATCTGACCGTCACCAATCTGGTTGACAACCGAGTGGTGGTCTGGGGCCTTGGTTTGAGAGGTTTGTTGCTGGATCTGGCCGTCACCAATCTGGTTCACCACAGAGTGGTGGTCAGCAGCCTTGGTTGGCGAGGCTGGTGGGTGGGAAACGCCAGTGTTGGAGTTAGCCTGGATCTGGCCGTCGCCAATCTGGGAAACGACATCTCTCTTGGAGAAGGAGATACCCTCCGAAACAGAAGCAGAAACGGTTCTGAGAGAGAAGGCGTAGGAGCCAGAAATGGAGGTGATTGCCGAGGCGGACTCAGGCAAAGTGGCGTTAGGGGTCAAAGTAGACCATGTGTTTGAGACGGAAGCTGGGGCAGCGGAGGCTGCGGCGAGGAGCGAAGCGAGAGTGAAACCGTACTTCATGATAAAAAAGCTATCGAATAAAAGCAAAAAAGAGGAGGCGAACGAGGGTACTTATAGTTTTTGACGGTGGCGCCCTGTGCGACATGGAGGGGAATATTTTTAGCTCTGCCACGGGCAGTAGGAGGTGCATTTGGAGAACGTCATAAAGAGGAGCACAGCGGTGATCGGTGACATTTTTTAGCTGTGCGCGGGGCAGGAAAAACATCAGCTTTCTCATTTTGTCGCTGTAATTACTTGCATGCGCCATGCATCTGCAAGGGGCTCGTGCCATAGCCAACACTAATCAGACCAACCCGATTTCTGATCTGATCCCAATTGAATTTTTTACATTTTTGATTTTTCTTTTTTTTAATGGTTTGTATTTTGTGGTGTATTTTGCGGTGTATTTTGCGGTGTATTTTGCGGTGTATTTTGCGTGTGTTTTGTCTTGTTTAGTGGTTTAGTCCATTGTGTCGGATCAGAGACATTTGCAGTTGCTCTGCAGGCATCGTATGGGGCAGTGTAGCGATGGCTGGCAGGGTAAACAAAACGCACACCGAACACTGCGAACTGCCTCTGATAATATTTGCTCAACTTTCTTTTTCCTTCTGCATTGTCCATTTGCTAATTAGCTGCATTCGTCTTGCACCTGTTCTCTGCAGAAACCAAGTCTTGGCTGTCCCTTCTGACGGCAACTTCAAGAAAAGTCGGCTCAATTGTCGATATTTCCGCTTGCTTCTCTCCGCTGGCGGTTGTGCCAATTCTCTGCCCGGAAAACCCAATTGCTTCGTTTTTGCAATTGTTTGGTCATCCGCTCGTACAATGGAATGTCTCGCGTGCCTACAGCAGCAATGAACACACAATGTATTTTTAGAACGTCCCGCTTCCACCTCCTCTGCCAAACCCTTTGCAATATCCTTTGCTACATGGACGTTTCATCTCTAATTTTGACTAACGCTGTGCCTCCGGCTTGGCTGCGCGACATGGGGTCGCTTCTTTAAACAGAAAATCCCAAACACCACTTTTTCATCTGATAACGGGTGTAGAAACATGTGGGAATAATTATCAACGTAGGGAATCGGGTGGCATGCCGAGTCAGACCAAGTGGCAATGGACTGGACATTACCATATTTTTCCGCACCTACCTCCGGGCTTTTTGCCGTCCCACTGCTGGTAGTTGCCCCTCGGCCCAATTGAGCCAGGCTTTCCACAAAATTCCCAAAGGCTTTGTTTTTCCTTCCGCCCCAAGCAACCCTTCGCTGTCCCACATCTAGCCCAAGCGGCTGTACCAAAGCCTGGGGCTTTTGCACCTTTGCTGGCTCCGCCGCGACATTTCTGTGCGCGCCAGATCACACTCATGCTGGAACCTTTGTTTACCTATTACTCTGTTGATTAGAGTACCGTTCTCTGGTGTTCGAAAGTGTCTACTCATATTACATGCAGATGTCGCTCGCAGTGTTTGCCTTTTTTCTCCCTTCGGTTGGTGAGCCGTTTTACCCGCTTTTGTTTTCATCGCCAGATCCTGCGCCTACTTCCTCACCGTTTGGGTAATGTAATTACGTTTATTTAGACAGACAGAAAACGGTAACTGCGGCCATCGACAGCCAGCGGGAATGCTGTGGCAGAGGCGAAGCGAGTGCCACACTAGCGTTCTATTTTTGCACGGCTCCCCACAAAGTAAGCAACACCCCCTTTTCTTTTGTCTATTTTTATCTCATGCACCCCCGGCCCGGTCACCAGACCGACAGCAAAGGACTACTACCCTCCCTTGTCGGCTTCCCAATCAAGCTTCGTTCCTCATGGCCCAATGGTCAAGGCGTCTGGCTACGATAAGTAACCACTTCTGATTGGAACCAGAAGATTCCAGGTTCGACTCCTGGTGGGGAAGCTTCTTTTTTCCCCCACCACACATAGTATACCTCCACAAACCTCTACGGCCACCACTAAACCATCCAGCCTACAGTAAAAACGTTATTTCATGCATTATCTACAACCGGAAGTCGCTGCCCCTCTCGGCGGTCTTGGCCTTCTTGAGGTTACCCTGGGTATCTCTCATCTGGCCCTTCTTGTCAATAAGAGTGACATTCTTGGCCTTGGCCAAGTCGTCCATGGCATCGTCCACCCGGCGTTTCCGGGGCTGCTGCGGCTGCTCCTGCTGCTGCTTCTTCTTCTGGGCCTTGATCTCGTTCACCTCCTTCATCTGGCTCTGCTTGCTTCTCTTCTTGGCTCTTCTCAATCTCTGTTTTTCTTCTGTGCTCAACTCGTCCTTGGAGTACGACAATCCGCTCTTCAACTGCACTTCGCTGCCGTCCTTCTTCTTGTCGTCTCCGATCTTGTAGACTTCCTGTGGAGCTAGAGCAGACTCTTCAGAAACATGCAAAGGCTGGGCATCTTCCATTTGGATGGAGGCCGGGGCGTCGGTGACCTTGATGTCGATGCTTTTGAACTCGTGGGGCTTGGGCACATAGTGTGCTGACGTAAGCAGATCGAGTTTGTAGTTTAAGCTGGTGAAAAGATTGCTGATTTCGTCGTGTGCCTGCTGGACCTGCTCAGAGATTTTTTCGTTGGGATCCACCCCGTGGTACTCGTCTTCGTAGATTTCCGCCAACGACTTGGCCGATTTTTCTTCACTTACCTCTGCTTTTTGCTTTTGTGTGAATTTGGCCACATCTGTGATGAGCCGTTTGGGCAAATCGTCAAACTCGTCGTTCTTGACTCTTCTCCGGATCACATCCTCAATGCTTTCGGTGACTTCGTCGGTGATCACAGGCACTGGCTTGGACGTGCGGTCAAACTCCAAAGTTGGGGCTTCTTCGTCGTCAAGAAGGGAATCCTGCGGTCTGTCTCCCAGACGGACTTCACCTTTCATGGTCCACTTTTTCTCGGCAACTAGTTCGGCCTCCAATTTGGCGATTTCGTTCTGGAGCTGCTGCTGCTGTTTTTCAAAGGAGGAGAGCTGGTCTTTGGAGGTTGGCTGGGGCTTTTCGTCGGGGAAAAGATCGAGTTTGGCTCCGTCGACGGCCTGGTCGTACTCCTCGTCGGCCAATTCCGGTTCCTCATCCAGTTGTGGTGCCAGTTGTGGTGCCAGTTGTGGTGCCAGTTCCGAGGCCCCGGATCTGCTCTTCTTCCCCGGCTTGTCAAAGAACTCGTCGTAAAAGTCCACCTCCTCGTCGTCGCTGTTGCCCTCCTTGAGCTCGCTGAAGTAGTCGATTTCGTCGTCGTTGTTGTCTTTTTCCATCGCCAAGATCTGCTTGTTGAACTCGTCGATGTCGAAGAACTCGTCGTTGAGACCAAAGGCGTCTTTTTGTGGTTCCGTTTCGTCGTCCGAGGGCACCTTGGTTTCGTCGTCCGAGTCTTCGAAGCCGCCGAAATCGCCTTTGGTTTCTTCCTCGGCACCTTCACCCTTGGCACCTTCACCCTCGGCTTCTTCACCCTCGGAACCTTCACCCTCGGTTTCTTCACCCTCGGAATCCTCAGAACCTTCGCCCTCCGAATCTTCTTCTTCACCATCTTCACCCTCCTCAGACTGGTCTCCCTCAAGCTTGGCACCCAACTCCTCGTCGGAGCTCTCGGCGGAAAAGAACTTCTCCTCGTCGGCCAAGGCGGGAATCTTCTCATTCAACAAGGAATCACCAACGCCAGTAAAAACCATCTTGGCCTGGCCGTAGACCTGGGAAGGATCGAGTCCCTGAACATAGAGCTCATCAAGAACAGAATGGTCAGCCACTAGCGGGTCCAAGATGTGTTTTGTGGCTCTGTTCAAGGCGCCCATGAGATTCTGCGGTTTCCGGTCGAAAATGCGCTCCGGATGGTCCGCAAGCCTTTCTAGAAATTCCATCTTGAGAATGTAGAGTCTATTGGTTTAAACGGAAATGAAATGTCCTGGAGATGTTGTAGTAAAAAATCGATGAGCATCACAGCGTGCAGGCAGGAAATACACCCCACAAAAGATCAAGAGTGCGTAGGAAAACCACCAATGTTTGAGCTTTGGCGGAAATGGCCGAACCTCCAGTTTGCCCGGTTTGCCAGTGGCACGCTGTCGAGACGGTGGGTTCTCCGGCAAAAAGTCGATCCCCACAGCCGGAAGTCCAAGCAGGAGGGGTACCGGTCTAGGGCCGCATACAAGCTTTTAGAAATCGACACAAAGTACAAGATTTTCGGGAAATCCACCGGCCGCATTGTGGACTTGGGGTTTGCCCCCGGCGCCTGGACCCAGGTGGCGTTGGAAAAGTGTAAACGGAAACCGGTCATTTTGGGGGTGGACTTGATTCCGTGTTCTCCGCCAAACGGGTCTCATTTTTTGGCCGGCGACATTTTCTCGAAAAGCACCCACGCCCAAATCAAGCGGTTTTTCGAGCGCGCGCCCGAAAATATACCGCCAGAGGCCGCGCCGGCGCCCGAAAATTCCGCGCTTTCGCCCGAAAATTCCGCGATCTCGCCCGAAAAATCACCGCCGCAAAATGTCGACCTCGTTTTGAGCGACATGATGGCAAACACCTCCGGAATGAAGGATTCCGACCACCTCGCAAGCATGGACTTGTGCGACGGAGTGCTCTTGCTTGCCACCGAATTGCTCCGGAAGGACGGCAGTTTGGTCATGAAATACTATACCGGCCGGGAAGAACGGGCCCTCCACGACCGGTTGGCGCGGCTGTTCCACCGGGTGTTCCGGTTCAAACCGCAGGCGTCCAGATCCGAGCTGCGCGAAATGTATTTTGTCGCACTCCGCCGGAAGTCCATCCTGCCCATCTAGCATCACCTACCAGATACTCCATTTGGTTGTTATCTATTTATTTCGTTTTCTTCTTCCTGCATGCGCCACGCCCTCCTACGAAACCCGGTCAAGTGGCTTACACGAACCCGCAAACGACATGCGGCTGAACTCTACGACAAAAACGCCTACGACACGGAAAAACTAGCAAACAACCCGTTTGCGGCGGCTTTGTCCGATACAAGGTTGGACGCAAGGGGGAAACGGTTTCCCTTGGGGAACATGGTGCAGATGGTCGTGGAGAAAGACGAGGGCAGGTACTTGTTGAAACCGGTTCTCAAAAAACCGGAATTGGGCCACAATCCGGCCAGCTACATCCTAAACCGAGGGCCCTACATCAAACTCTCCATGGGCCAAAGGGCCTCCTTGGTCCCAATGAAACAGAGAGCCGCTAAAATGATCGGCCTCATCCAGATCCCCGATCTCCCGTCTCTTGTCAGTGACCTCTACAAAATCAACCTGATCCCAGAGGGTTCCCCAGATATCGTTCTTGTGCCAGCATCCGAAAAATCCCCCTCAGCTTCCTGGGTCTCCCTCTCCAACAACAAACTACACTTGTACACCAACAACGTGAGCAAAAGAACAAACTTCGCCTTCACAAACGACACAAAGGACACCGCCCTGCTCTTGCTCAAGCTGGCCCAGTTCAGCCACGTGCCCTAACGGACATCCATTCAACTAAATATACAAAACAAACGAAAACAACGACACAACCAACGACATAAAGCTGCTCTTCGCCACAAGCCCCTCCGACTTCTTCTGGCTCGTGGTCAACGTCACACTGGCCATCTCCTGCTCCACGTCATCCTGTGTGTTGATCCACTTGTTGAGGTCCAGGCCTTGGATCTCATCTCCAAATGTCGTCGAGTTCAGCATAAACGAGTAGGCATTTCCAGAGCTGTCAAACACAACACCGCCCTTCATCGTGTTGTGCACATCTCTGTTGAAGTGTCCCTGTGCCTGGATACCCAAGTTGATGTTGCCTGTACCCTGGTAGCCGTGGATGGTCGAGTACAAGTGAGTGGCTTCGGTGGAGTTCATAATCTCAAAAATATCGTACTCTCCGCATCCAGAGTCCCAACAAGAGCACTGTGGGTTGGTCGAGTACTGAGAGGTCCGGGGAATCTTGGCATTCAACAACCAGATGGCGGGCATGTTGTAGAAAGTGTTGGAGTTGTTCTTGTGGTCTTCCGAAGGCATCTCAAACTCAAACAAAAACAACTTGGTGGTTCCTCCAAACCCGTGCTTGGCTGGAATGTCCTTTCTGTACACACCACAGTCGTTGTCGACGCCAGACTTGCCGCAGTCAGAGTCCAACCAGATCGAGTACTCCTCGTCCGAGTGGATGAGGTTGTTCTTCTCCAAAGTGGTTGCCGAGTCAGCAGAACCTGTTCCGTTGCTCGAGGCGTAAGTGAGAGCCTTGCCCAAACACTCAGAGTCCTCACCAGCGTTGGTCAAGAACGTGAGGTTGTCGGTCTTTTGTTCACTGGCGTTGTAGTAGGAAACACGGGAGAAAGAGCCACCAGAAGACGAAGAGTCCCCACGGACATAGTCGGAGCCGGAGTAGAAGGCAAACCCGTGCAAGGTCAAAGGACCACGGAAGTGCACCGACAACTCCTCGTCGTAAGGAGCGTTGGTGCCGTTGAACTTCTTCACAATTGGCTCTCTCTCGCACTTACATTTGGAGTCGTAAGCCAACTTCTTCACGTCAAAGTAGTAGCCGGTGTACCCGAGGTTCAGAAACTGGATGGCGTCAACCTCTGGGTTTCCCTGGGATCTGACATCCAAATCTTGGAAATGGGCAGCCACTAGCGAAGCGAGAAGTAGAAATAAAAGCATAGCGATCGGCCTTTAAACGGTGTTCAAGCGAGTTGTAGCTAAAGAAAACGAATAGGTGGAAAAAGTTCACCAAATAAACAGGCTGAGCGGAAATAAATGAAGGCGCTGCAGCCAGGTGCACTATGGGCTAAATGCGGTAGCATCTAATTGTGAAAGGAAAACAAAATCATTCTGCGCGGTAATTTCGACATAACATTAACTTTAACGGATACCCGCGGCCTGTCAACCCCTGATTCTTATTAATGACACCTCGGAGCGCCGGATACATTCACCCATTCACCGTAGAATTCAATTAATAGATGGGAATTCACAAAATTTCCTAAATCCCTCGCTGGAAGGAAATTTCTAAAAATGGCGGAAGATCCTCCTCCACAATGATGGTGGCGAAGTGGCACTGCCTGCATTTTCGTATACGAGGCGATGCCAGGGTTGGCCCATTGCTCCCGCCTATATATAGAAACCCAGACCAATTACCTGAATGGTATCTTTATCAGAGATCTTTGATAACTGTGATTTACGTCAGAAATCTCGAAGGAAAATCATTGGGTATTTATATTCTGTCAAATTCCGGCGCGAACAAGCGGGCAACGGCTGTCATTTTTTAAAACGTATATAAGGCTGCTGCGTCGGCTCCTCTTCTATTTTTCTAACTACTAATTCTTTTGACCGGCGCTAGAACGATTTCTTCTGGTTCTAAGTATGTTGCTGTCACGGACTGTGCGATCTAAAACGGGCTAGTATAAGAGATCCCGTGATGTGGCCAAATCACATTCTCGGAAGGCTAAGAAAAAACTGAGACAGCAATTCGGCACGGAAACCGTTAGGTGCGTCGCTGCCTCGTTTGTTAAACCTTATTGAGACTGGGTGTAAACAGACCACATAAGCGTTTGTTGCAGCCGCTTTCTCAACAAAAGATACTCGAACCTCAACATCGTGAGATCCAGCTTGTTGGCCTTGTATTTGCCGTTATTATGAAATCGCGTCTTCTGACAGTTTGCCTCTCGCGGAACGGTTGCGAGTGCATCAAAAAGAAAGCAAAAAAATAAAAATAAGAACAAAAAAAAGGAAAAAAAAAAAAAAAAATAGAAAATTAAAAAGAAAAAGCCACCAGGAAAAAGAATAGGCCAAATATTTTAGGCTGTTCTGTGTCATGGCTCGACCTTCACGCCCACAATCCCATAGTTGATGCCGTTTGGTGTGCCTTGCATGCCTTTCTCTAACCTCTGCTCTTTTGTTTTTTCTCTGAACGCAGTACATGCGTCCCAATGAAATTTTACCATCAGTGCACTTAGGAGCATCAAAAAAAGTTTAACTGATTGCAACACAACCAGGCCACCCTGAGCAACACGAAAAATCCAAGCCCAAGTGCTCACCCAAACCAGTGTTTCATCAAACTGATCCACGACTCATATATCCGCCTGGCGGGATGCCCCACCGAGATTCCGAAATACCCGTCATTCCTCCACCTCCATTTGGGCCGTCATTCAGTCAAAATGTGAACTCCAAAGATGCTACCAGGGACCCGGAATCCGAAAAGAAATGCAACCTTCATTCCCATCAGAGCTCTGCTAACGCCTACCCGTTTGCAGCACCCACACATCTGGCTGTGATCAAGCCCATGACCAGATCGGATATCTTGGCGTTGATCTTTGTTTTTCTCATGCTTCCCCAAGGAGTTTCTATGATCCTCCTCTTGGCATACATCCTCTCTGGATCCTTCAAATCAATCGCATCCAGAGTGATCGCCAGGTACCTTACCCAATGGGACCGGATCACATCCAAAGACTGCCATGAATCCCCATACTTCAAGGTGAGATACGCTCGGTCGGCCATGGTGAGCCAGTTTTTCCAATTATTTTCCATAAACTCCGCCATCCTTCTAGCATGCTACTACATTTTACCCCAGACCTGGTTCTACTACTTTGCAGTGCTTGCCAAATCGATCATCGCAAGCAAGGTGGTGGGCTCCTACATATCCGGATCCACAACTTATGTGTCTGTGGTTGGCTCAAGCAACCAGAGCTCCTCACAATCACCATCTCTACATCATAACCAAGGGGCACCGATCAACGGTTGGAATCCTACCAGCTCCTTTTCAACGACGAAAAATGACCCACGAAACTCTCTCACAAGTGTGATCAATTCAATAGCAGGATGCTTGTTGGTTATCACGACAAACAACATGATCAACAACTTTGTCCTCAACTTGAACGTCCCACACTTGGTTGCAGACGTGGTCAAGTTCTACCGGGGGCTTTGGCACATCAACAAAAAATCTGCACTTAATGACGGGCTGAGTGGCTTTCAGTACGAATCGTTCGTGCGTGCTTTCTTCACGAAATCGCCATTCCAGTTATCACTTAATTACTTGAACCCACGCAAACTGCTCCATTATACCGCCCACAAACGGCTTCTTGAGAACTACAGTGTGTTCACCAAGCTATTCACTTTTTGCTTTGTCAAATTCTTCAAGTTGAACGACAACACCATCCAGCTTGTGGACGTGGTAATGAAGGAAGTGTCCACGGTCATGAATTACGCATACCTTGTTCTTTGTATTCATGTGATCAGCTTGACGATATCTCCCTTTTTGCATCGGTGTTTCATCTTGAAAGACTACTCGAAAACTTTGGACAACTTGTCCTCTTTTACTCCAGAACTTTCCTTCCCAAACTACAAACCAGTCAATTCTGTCATGCCCACCTCACTCAAAGAATCTACATCAGAGTCCTTTGTTGTAGTGAATGTGGATCAACCTGGCGCATCATCATCATCCCGTGAACCGCTTGAAGTTAATGTGAAACAAGCTGTTTCTGTCAACTCAAAAAATGCTTCGGCACCTCAAAGACCCCTTGCTACACCGGCAAGTAACTTTGAGGTTTTCTGCCTTTCTTCTCCGTTTAACAAAGCTGCTTCGTTGGGAAACAAAGTCAATTTTTCAAGCACCCAAGGCAGTGGCGGCAACACAAGCGGAGTGTCGAATTTGAAGAACACGCTTGACCGCAGAAACAGATCGAGCAGCGGTGCTCTGCATCCTCCATCGACAACCATAATCGACAAACAGTATGTCAAGTTGGTTCAACCATTGTGGTCGTGGCTTGCAGCCATCAAGATCTTGGCTCTCAAGCCGCTGTACTTTTCTGGTAAAGAAACCACCAAGAAAGACAATGGCATGCCATTCTACCATACTACGCCACCAACCGAGTCTCCTGTTGCTATTTACGGTGTTGAAGATAATCGGGTTCTATTAGCGGTATTGAATTCCGAAGTGCTCCTGTTAAAGAGCAAGAAATTCTCTATTTACATGAATGGTGTGTACTGGAAGGCAGCCTTTTGGTACACGATCAACACTGGAGACAAGCCGCTTGACATCATCAGCATTGAGGGCCTCATGCCCCTGTACCTGTACGAGATATCCATCACATCTGAGGAAGAATTGATAAGTCACAGCGTGGTGACGACGACGGACCACAACAAGAGCCCCTCCTATTCGAGCTACTCAGTTGACAGTGGCAAGGAAGCCATGATTCTCAGAGGCAAGGAGCATCTCCAAGTTGAGGTGGACGAAGTCAAGGCACATTTCAGAAAGTTGAAGCGTGACGAGAACAAAAAGCTGGGAGATCTCAAGAAACAGATTGACAGCATTAAAGCCAAGATCGACAGGTACTGGGTGAAGCTGGACGACGGCAAGAGCACGGGCAAGTTCAAAGGGTTGCAAAACTCGGTTGTGCAGTTGGAGCAAGAAATCAAAGCTCTCAAGGCACAAATGGACGAGTTCAACGCCAACACCGAGAAATCAGAAGCCAGCTACAAGGCTGAAGAGGATGCTTTGCACAAGCAGATTGCGGAGTTAGAGCAGTTCATTCTGGAGCACGAGCAGAACACACATCTGCTCAAGGGAGATGTTCGGGCTGTGGAGGTTGACAAGAACAACTATGCAGTGAAGAAACAGAAGCTTGTGGCGAAGATTGAAAGCCGCAAGGAGGAGATCTCCAAGATGAACGGCGAGATGAAGCAATTGCGCAAAGTCATGCTCCTGAGGATTCAGCGGAGACAGAAGAAGATCCAGGAGCGCATGGACACGATCTTGCCCAAGGTTAACACGGCCATTGAGGAGATGGAAGGTGAGTATGCGCTATGAATACAAAAAAAAAAAGAGTTATGGCTCGGCTAGGGACTTGCCGACACGATGGAAGCCGCGCTGGAAGTAAAGAAGCCCACCGGCGTTTGTAGAGGCCGACTGGTTCGGCAGTAGGATGTCTTCCACTTGCACCACCCAGATCTCGTGGTTGTCCACAGGAAAAACTGCCTTTTTGGAGCACACAAATGCCTTTTCCAGTTCCCCAAGCACAGGCACATAACCGTCTCCGTGTTTATGGAGCAGATAGCTATCTTTCGGAATATGAGCAAAAGGAGTAGTCATTTCGTGAAACAAATCTCCGTCCTCGGGCTTCACATCAAAGTGTTTTTTGTCTCTTTTGACGCCAGCAGCAAAAGTTCTAGCCAAAAACACCGATTTCAGGCTAGGTGGCATGAGGTGGAGGCACAAAAGCCCACTATCATGCAAAGAAGACGACGTGTAGCTGGGAAGATGCAAATTGAACTGGAGAAGGGGATTCGGATGAACGGATAAGGAACAAACCGAAGAAAGAGTCATTCCGTGGAGAATCAGTTTCGGGCTTTTGCACCCGGCGGTAAGGATCATGGCCTGGGACGAGATTCTCGCCATGGCATGCTTGAATGCTTCCTGAAGCATGTAGTATGGAGAAGTAACGGAGAAAACGGAAAAAACGGAGTTATCTCAAGGAGTTCAGTGCATGGATTTGCTGCCTCAACTGTATTTGTTAGTCAATTCGCACTGATGAGTTGGGTGCAAATGCTACTTTTCTGGCATTTACTATTTAAATACTATATCGATTTTTGGCTTTTAGTTTTGTAAACTGTCTGCTGAGGTGTTCATGTAACTTAGAAGATGGAGACTGGGTTTCCAGTATGAGACGGTTGATTACGTAATCAGAAAGTTTGCCCATGATTTTCCTCCAGTACAAGCAAGTGCCATTACTGATACTCAAAATCACCTCTTGCCAGTGGAGAAACCCCACACACTGCTATAGGTTACCGTATTGTACAACTCAGACATTGCTAAGATGCAGAAGAACTCAGATCAGCCGAGCTTATATGCAGTACATTTAATTGGGGCACCAGAGGGGCCATCAAAAAGCACCAAATTTGCAAAAATCAGCTGTATCACGCTAAAACCCCAAAATGAACCCCCTGTTCAATACAGAATCAACATTTTCAGCCAATTCTACCCGGTTATGGGCACACAGGCGGGTTGCTGTTTCTCGTGATCCAGCGGCCTATATGCACTCCTTGTGTTTACTTCCTACACAATCAAAGTTGCAAAACGAATACACCACAAACCAATGAGCTCAGCTCTCCGGGCCTTCCTCCGAGACAGTCCGCTAGAAGAGATCCAAGTGAACGAGCCCAGCAGAACAAAATTGCCCGATGTGGAAAAAACAGCTCTTCTGCTTGCCGAAAGTCCCCACAAACAAGACCAATATTTAGCATACGCTTGTCTTTACAGACTTGACAAGGACAAATCCCAGATTGTCAGGAAACACCACAAATGCATCAGCCAGCTCATAGTAGCTAAGGACTACCACCATGGGCTTTGCCACCTAGATCTTATGCTCCATGCTGTTTTGGAAGAAAAGCTTCCCAAAGTCCCCCATTTTGATTTGCCTCTTCTTCTACGTGGAATACCTTCTGATAGCGAGGTTTCTGTTTCTGTGGCAAACGCTTTCCACGTGCTTCTTTTCCAGACCACGTTGCAGTACATATCCTCCAATCTTGGCCAATTGGCTAACAAAGACGGCATTTCCGCCCACACCTTTGGTCTTGTGGCCAAATGCTTTAATAGAGAGTCTAGCTTTTTCTGCTGGCTCCAGAGATACCCCGAGGACCAAGCAGCAAGACATTTGGGTGCATTCAAGAAGATTGTGTCTGGATTCTTGAAGATCTTGGGCTTTGTCAAGGAAAAACACCCCAACTTGTTGCCTGAGGCTTCCGGTCTACAGGAAACATTCAGAAACTGCCTACACAATCTTGCTGGTGAGCCCATTCCATCGCCAGTTTCGGTCGTTCCTTCTTCTCCTGAGAAACCAGAGTTGCTAGATTTTGGCTCAGATCTAGACAGCCCACAAACACTTGAGAAAGTCGAAAATCTCTTGCTGAACGCTTCCGTCCCAGGCTCTTTTCCTTTGCTTTCTTCGCTTGCCTTGAGTGCCACCAAAGCTTCTAGCCCTCCTTTGAAGATGCTCAAGTTGGTGCTTCAATTTCTAGAGAAGCACTGCCATTCGGCCGAGTTTTCGGAATTTCTCCCTATAATACGCAATCTTTTCACGCTGTTGTGCATCAAGCTGTCGTTGTCTTTCAGATTGGTCAGCTGCTGCAAGAATCACGGAAAGATCTTCAGAAACACCGATTTTCTCCTAATGGCTCTGCAATATGCCCCAGATTCTGCATCTGCTCTACACGCCGAGTGCCAGGACTCAGCTATAGAGTTCATGGTGGCTGACGGAGACTACCAATCTGCTGCTCCGCTTTTAAAACAGAGACTTACTCTGTGTTTGAAGGATGTTGTTGTTTCTGTATTTGACAGCCTATCAGTTCCGGAAAATCTACTTCTGGCATTGGTGAGCGTGGCAAAAGATACCGGTGCTTCTATTCTTAATGAAATCGAGGTTGAAGAAACACCCAAAATGCTCTTGGCTTCCCAGGTGGCTTCTGCAGACAACACGCTTGCCTCCGATATCAGCAAAGTTGTTTCCTTCAAAGACACTCTTTTGAACGCCTTTCTAGCCTACAATTTGAGCTCTTTTCTGGAGATTTCTGAGCCTCACGTTTCATCTTCTCCTTTGGAGTGTTTGCTTCTTGCTGGTGCCAGAATCCAATCTCTGAGGGTTCAGGTTCTCTCCAAAGGAGACTTGGTTTTTGCATTTGAAAAGTTCCAAATCTGGGCTTCCGACTCCTCAAAGAGTGCTCCAGAGCTTCGATTATTCACCAAAATCTTGCAAGAGTGCCTTTGCCAAAGCTTCTACTTGCTCTGTGTTGATATGGTGGAACAGATGGAAACTTGCAAATTGAGAGATGACAATAAGGAGCTTCTTCACTGGCAAGAAATGAAAATATCGTGTCTCCTCAGACTCGGCCAATTCTACCAAATACCGCTGCTATTAAGCGAATTGGGCCAAGTCATGAAAAAGCTAGCAAGCAAAAAGGTTGCTGTGACCAGCTCCGATGTGGCAGCATTCAAGCTTTTGCAAATGGAGTACCTCATCAGATCTAACTCGGACCCAGCAAGCACAGAAAAAAAGATCAAATCTACTACTGATTATTTCCAGTCTAGAGATGAGTTTAGTCTAAGCAATTCGTCTGGACTCACCGTGTCACAGACAATCACAAATCTCCTTATGAGCTACAGGCTTCTAGGACTTACTGCAAGATACCAGCATCAAATCGGAGATTTCGGCAACTGTCTTAGAAATACCGATGTGGCCGTCAAGATCTTGACGTCTATACTACGAAAACTACAAACCACAGCAAGAGCTTTGGACGTTAAGCCGGTGGTGATGAAAGAGCTTTTCCAGAGCTACTTTTTGGGTTCTTCTGCAGCAAGACATTTGGGGCTTCTGGTGGAAATGATGGGTTTCCACAATGAAACCAAGAAACTCAATGAAGCATACGATAACCCAAGCATTAGTGTTCTTGCGTGCTTCAAGCTAGCAGACGAAGCTCTTTTGCTTGGAGATACGGCTTCTTTCCAGCAACTCTACCAAGAAGGAAGCCGTTTTTCTGAAGCAACTGATATGCTTCTTCCTAAGTTGCTCCAACTCAAATCTGCCATTCTTTTCAACGCATTCACCGGTGAACCGACAGAGGAGCTCACAGACTCTTTTACGATGTATTTGAGGAGTGCTAATTCAGAGTACGAAGTGCTGCTGATTCCAGAGCTCATACAAGAACTTGATGACTTTCAGTTTCTCATTTCTGCTCCTCTTGAGGAAGAGTTCTCAACCGACCGTTCCATTCTTTTGAAGACCGTTATCAAGTGCAAAGAGGACATTTCTGATTCCTGCCAGCAGGTCTCACACACAACAAACACTCCTTTGGTTATATCATCTGGTTTTGAAGTGGAGAAACCACACCACAACTGCCTCAGCATTCTTCTCCAGTGCAAGCAGATGCTTCTTGAAATCAAAAAACCAGCAAATCTTCGTCTTTTGAGCGTCGACGAATCTTCCCATGCTGCTCAGAATCTCACTCGTTGTCTTCTAGCATCTTCACACCTTGCTGTTCTCAAACTTGACACAGCAGCATCTCTTCTTAGAGACGCATGGGAGCTTCAGGACTGGCCACGGAAACAGCCGCTTGCAAATCACAAAAACCATTACGAGCATAAATTCTCTGGAAACCAGAGCCTTCTTCCTTCCCTTGGCTCAGGAGCCCAATTGGATCTGTCTTTGTTTCTGCGTTTGGATAAACTCCCACAATCCTGGGCAATTTTCACTGTGGATGTTTGTGTTGAGAGTCAGGACCTTATTTTGAGCAAATATCTGCCGGGATGCTCTTCACCGATTTTCTTGAAGTTGCCAATCGGCAGAAATAAGCAGATCACATGGGATTCTCTTACCGAAGAGCTTAATTCTATTGTCAGCGAGAGCAATGCAACCACCAAGAAGGAGTTGATTGCGGAAGTTAAAACAAAGGAGGATAGACGGATCTGGTGGAAGAAACGGTTTTCTCTTGATGTGAGGCTCCAGGAGCTTCTTAGCATGATAGACCAGAGCATCATTGGAGGGTTTAGAGGGATCTTTGAGGCAACTCCGTCTGATTCTGAATTCACCCAATTTAAGAGCAAACTCCAGCAGATTTGGGCTGCAGCTTCAGGTATCCCAGAGCTCAATCTTAGTGAAAACATCGCAGCTCTTTTTTACAACTTAAACCACTTGGAGCATCTAGAAGACCTTGTTTCTTATACGGCGGGAGAACTTTGTGTTTCCAAAAGAGGAAAAGACAAAGCCACCAAGGACACCAGAGCACTTTTGAGTGCTACTCAAAACGCCAGAACAAAGCATGAGCATATTGTTTTGATTCCAAGTCACCGGTGTGCTGGGCTCCCGTGGGAATCTATTCCAATTCTCAAAAACCAGTCTATTTCCAGAATGCCCAGTGCTTCTAAATTGGCAGACTTATATGAGCAAGCAGCACCTGAAATCAACACCGCTTTCTATGTGCTTAATCCAGGCACAGACCTCAAAAGAACAGAAGGCAAATTTGGGGCTGTTTTTGAAGAAAACGGGTTCAACGGAGTCTCTGGAACCAGACCTGCTGAAAGCTACTTGGTGGACGAACTTTTCAACCATCCGCTTTTCCTCTATTTGGGCCACGGAGGCGGAGAACAGTACATGAGGCTCTCGAAAATCATGAAAAAGAAGGTGGAGTCGGGAAAAACACTCCCCCCAGCATTACTTTTTGGCTGTTCCTCTGGAGCAATCACGGAACACGGCCGTTTGGAGCCAACAGGAAATGTTTTTAATTGGCTAGCAGGCGGAAGTCCCTGTGTTGTGAGCAACTTGTGGGACGTCACGGATAAGGACATTGATATATTCTCGATGGGAGTTTTCGAGCAAACAGGCATTTTGGGGAGCCAAGGAGACAGCAACATCTGCCAGGCGGTGCTGGAGAACCGAGAAAAGTGCATTTTGAAGCACCTCAATGGGGCAGCCCCCGTTGTGCACGGGCTCCCGCTTAGACTACAGATAACTAAGTAAGTTATATTAGATACCACAAATATCCCAAATTAAAATAGTAAGAAGAAGTGAACCGGGCCAGGAACTCCGCTGTCCTGGCATTAAAAGATTAGTGAATGCATTAGTCGTCCTCCTGGGATTCGGCAGCAGGACGAGGTTGGCCGTTGCGTCTGTCTTGGGACTGCGAGGTATGGGTGGAAGTGGAAGAGGAAGAGGAGCTGGGCACACACCAGTTTTTGTGGCAGTGCCAAGCTCTCATCTGGCACTCCCGGGAGCAGTACTTTGTTCTCTTGCATTTTTTGCACTTGCTGAACTCTCTCGGGTATCTCTCCCACTTGCCACACTCCAAGTTGCCGCATTGTCTGACGCCACCCTTCATGTCGTTTCTCCGGCAGGAGTTACGCATGATGACGCCAGACCAGTAGTACATGTCGGTACCGGCCAAGAAGGTGAATTTCTCCACCATGGGGAAAAGGTTAACTTTTTTGTATTCGACCAAGGAGTCGTCAAAGTCTCCGTGGAGCACGTCGTCGTCCTCGTCGATGTCAAAGCCGTCGTAGGTGTCGTAGTCCCATCGTTCGGAAAGGTACTTTTTCTCCTCGGCGGCTTTGGCGGTGATGGTTTCGCTGAGAAGCCTGGACTCGAGCTCGATGTAACGGTCCACCTGTTCGCTGACTTTGACGAGGGCGAGTTCTCTTTCTAGATCGTCCACGACGGCCTCAGCTTCCACAATAGAATCGTAGAGCTTGCTCATGTGGGAGGCGTCCTCGTTTTGAAGAGGCTCGTTTTCCTCGAAATTAGAAAGGTACTCGTCAACCTCCTCGTCGTCCTCGGTTTTGTTGCGGTGGTCGCTGTCGTCGTCGAGCTCGTCGTAGTCGTCGTCAAAGTCGTTTGCCTCAGCGTCTTCAGTAAGTCCGTCGTCGTCGGGTTTGCTGTAGAGATCCAAGTTGTCGTCGGCTAGGTCAAAGGCGTTGCCGAGATCACCGGGCATCTGGGGAGAATTAGACGGAGACGGGTTGTAGCGTTCCAAGAGGCCCTCTGTTGGGGCAGTTGTGTTGGAAGGCATGGCACCGGGAGCGAAAATACGGCCCTTTCGGGACCGTGGAATGAGCGTCTGGCGGTACCCGGTGGCAAGGTTGGTGAACTTGGGCCGGAGACGACCGCCAATGAATGTCTTGCGGTGCTTGTCACGGATGCTCATGTCGATGACCATGTGGGTGTTTTGGAGAACGTCCTTGAGGTAGGGGTACTTGGAGATGTAGGCTAGAAGCTGCAAGCACCAGACGACGTCATCGTCACGTGGGATCAACACCCCCGTTTCGGTGAAGTTGCGCGGGGCTATCTTTGAGTGAATCATGCTGGTCATCTGGGTCGTCCGCTCGTACTGCAAGTAGAGGTCGGAGAGAAAGTGCAAGTTGTTGTCCATGTCGTACTCCTTGTACTCGCGGAGCGACGGGTCGGGGGACTCCCTCTCCTTTTCGATGCGGAGTTTCCGGATGGCGGTGGCGATGAGAAAGCGGCGGCGGATGTCGTTTCTGGCGGTGAGTTTGCCGTGGGCGGACGGGCTGAAGCTCGACAGGCAGATGAGCTTGAAAAGCTGGTCGACGGTCAAGCAGTCAAAGTCCTCGGCGGTGAGCGTCTTGAGATGGAAGTTGTTGTAAGCCGGAGCACAGAACCGGCTGGCGGCGTACGGGTCTAGCATGTGGGGGAACCGGTCGGCGGAGTTGGGGACAAACGTCCGGAACTGCAGCTCCGGTGGCGAGACCTGGCTCGGGGCCAGAAACCCCGGCTGGTTCTGGATGGGGCAGAACTGGGCCAGCAGCTGCACCATCTGGGGCGCCAGAGCCCCCTCGTGGAGCCCCATGTAGTTGTCCAACACGGTGGCGATGATCGGGAGCATCCCGGCCTTGACCACCTTCTGCCGGATGCGCTCGGTGCCGCCGGTGCCGATCAAAATGAGACACTGGAACGCCAAGGTCCATTTCCACGCGGTGAGGAGCTTTTTCTCCGAGTTGAAGATGTTGTCGTTGACGTTGAACGTGGAGTTGTGGCACTCGTGGAGAATCTCCACAAGCCGCTCGATTCCCCCGTCGTTCGATAGTGTTTCCCGGACTTTCGCCGACAGCGACACCAAGTACGTCAAGTGGTTGAGCAGATTGACCAAAGGCTTGTCTGCGGTGACATCCAAGGCCCGTCTGTCGTACAAGCTTGTGGTGATGGTCACCGCAGCACGGTTGTTGGAGACGGAGCGGTAATTGGATTCTCTCATGGAAAATATCGGGTTTGTGGCGGGTTTACTTTTTTTGGCTTGCGGTCTGGGGTTGGTTCATAGATGATGAGTAAACAGTGCGGGTGAGAAGGTGGAGGTTTTTTCTTTTTTCCGCCCTGCCTTGCCACCGTTCTCATCGCTCACGTGCCCGTACTACTATGTGCTATGTGCTATATATAGATTACACGGGCAGGAAATTGCTGAATACTATACATGGAATCTGCCATGCCACCGCTGGACAGCCTGGTGGCCATATGGCACTTTGGTGTACGGATGTCCAACGTCGTCAGTGGCGATCGGCCCTGTTCCGGACGCGAAATCTCCTGTCTGCCAGATCGTGGTGCACGGAGGCCCCGCCCGGGAAACTGGCTCCGGACTGCAGATAAGCGCGAATCCTGCACAACAACCCTTGTCTCCTGCGCAACCTACCCCAGATATCACCACAATGAACTCCACTCCGCTCAAATCCACCACTAACTTGACCTCCACGGCATTGCTTGCCGGGGCCGAGCAGATCGTGAAAGCCATCAAATCCTGGCGTCTCGGCGGCTCCTTCCACTACGATGTTCCCCAGGATTCCGCAAAAATCAACGTAGATGTCTTCAACAAAGACTCCCTCAACAACGACTACTGGGTGGCCCGAGTGAGTGATTTCTCGGAGTTGTCCCCAGATTCCAGAGCTACCCTCTATGCACAGCTCGACAAGTACCTTTTGGGCTCCACCACCCTGTTGGACGACTCCCACACTTCCCATGAGCTAGCCTATATCCATGAGCTTGTGGATTACGATTTGACGCCACACCTGCTTGCCGAAACCCCTCAGGGGTACGACGGCATTGCCTATTACGCCCAGCTCATCTACCAGTTGCAGTTTCCGTTGAAAAAGCGGAAGTTCAACAACCTAGTGCACGTGTTGCGGGCCGAGGACGGTAAGTCCGGTTACGTAATCAGCTTGGCCGTGGATCCCACCGTGATCTCTTCCGAAGCCTCCGACAAAAACTATGTCTCCGCTTCATACACCTCTGTGGAGTACATTGAGCTCGACGAGGCCAACGGCAAGTTGTGGTGGTACATGGCCACCAGTTCGAATCCGGGCGGCTTTGTGCCTAATTGGCTTGCCAAGGCCACTATGAACCCCGTAGTGGCCAAAGACGTGCCCAGTTTCCTCAAATGGGCTTCTCACTGAGTCTCCTGGAAGCTGCTCAACCACATCTTGACGTCATCTCCAAGACTGCCTAGAAACCCCATCTGGGCGTATTCATACACAGAAGATGCCCAGGAATCCACAGCTTCGGCTTCTTCCGGTGGCGCTTTGCTTTTCTTGTGCTTGGAGTTGAAGTTCCGGATTATCACGATGCTCTTGTGCTTGTGCCGGATAAAGTACATCAACCAGTCATTGGTTTTGTTGATGGAGAACTTGTGGAGGTGCTCCTTGACTGCACACTCCGGGTCGAAGATGCCGGCTGTTTCCTTCACCACAAAGTAGTCGGCTATCTGGTCGTGGAGATGGAAAAACGCATTTCTGTACTGCCGGCTCACTTTAGCGATTTCTCCAGGAACTTCCGCCTGCACCGCCTGCGGAAGAAACGGAAGTGAGCTCTGGTACGACCGGTCGGTCGGGTCGTATACGATATAAAAGAAATCATCGTCCACTTCTCTCCGCTCCTCAATCAATGTACTCATGGGCTTGGGCAACGTGCTCATGCTCAGGCTGAGTGCCACTCCAGATGCACTGATTTGCTTGCACTCATCAATAAGCTCCGATATCTGCTGGCAGAGGCCATTTTGGATGTTTTTGTAGAAGTCAGGCTTACTGAGCTCCTGGAGACTCGATGGGTACAAAAGTCCGATGATGAGGTCGTTTTTCTTGTACACCACAAGCAGGTACTCGATGGTCTCGCTGCCGTTTGTCTGGAGGTACACGAGAAGGGAGGAGATGTTGTTGTGGGAGAGACCGACGGGGAAAAAGCTGGGTTCTGGAGATAAGGCCTGTTCCGGGGGTGGTTGTTGGTGGAGTTCCGAGGGTTGTGTTGGGAGTTCCGAGGCCGGGGGGCCCTCGGCTAGCCACGGAATGTTCACCATCTGTCCCAAGTACTTCAACCCGCTGACCGTCGATGAAAGCGGCAGCACCACAAGCGAATTGGTGAGATTGACCGGATTGAGGATCTGGAGGGCTGCGGCTGAGCTGAGCTGAGCCACCGAAGAAACCTCCTCGGAATCCAGCTCCTCCTCGGTATTCTCTGCTTCCTGCTCTATATTGCCGAAAAAGTCCGAAAAAATGTTCCGTTTGCCCAAACTCTCAGAGTCAAGCCGGTTGTGGTACGCAAAGAACAGGAGCATGTTGTGGAGCTGGGTGAGGTCCTTTTTTGGCACGGACGAGTCGGAAATGCTGCTGTTGCTGTACACAAGGCCCGTTTTCTTGTGGACAAACGGGTCGTAAATACTGACAAACGCAGCTGTGGGGGTGCACTGGCTGTTTTTCAATATACTCTCCATTTCCGGCCGCAACGAGTCCGGAACTCGAATGGACGATTTTTTGTAAGAACCGGCTGGAAACGCCAGAAACACACCCTGGTAGCAAAACGGGTCTGGCCAAATAAGTGACTTTGGACCAAAGAAGTTGCTGGACGCAGCATTGTAGTTGCCAAGCAAGTCCTTGTAGAACTGGCAAAGTGTGGCAGACATCTGGGTTTTCACAACGTTTTCAAGCAGAGAGTGCAATATAGTAAAAAGCGAATGGGACTCCAATAGCACCGATGCCATTTGTTTTTCCACAAACACCTTCCTGCTGCCAAGAGCTTCTGGAAGGGAAATGGAGCATGCTAGATAGTAGGAATCCCCCAAATCCACAACCACCACAGAACTTCCGCTCAACGAAATCACCTGTGGTTCTGCGGATTTGTGGCCCAGGAACTCCTGGAGCATCGAGCACGTGCCCCTTATTAGCCCCACCATGCTCAATTGGGACTGCTGCTCGATATTCAAGTTGTCATCCACAAAAAAGAGTATCAGCTTGGCCAATTCGTGTGCATCTTCGGCTTTGTCGTTGGAAAGCGTAGGGTTGAATGCGGTGATGAAGTTGATCCGGGGGTGGCAGCCCAGCTGCGACGTCTGGATCGGATCTTCGCCTTTTAGTCGGGAGAGGAGATCGGCTAGATATGACGTCATGGTGAGTGGTTGGTGTAGCAGCGGTGTTGATGTGGAGCGCTCACGTGATCTCTACAGGATAGGTGGTACTAGATGTATTATGCTTATGACCAGAAATCACGCCAGCCGATGTTCTTGCGGACGGCGTTGGAGAATCCCTCGTTGTGCTTGACCCAGATTCTCGTCTTCTCGTTGCTCTTCTGAGCTGGAGCATCGTCGATCTGCTTGGCAACGTGGTCGTACTGGTTTTTGAAGAAATCAATAGAGGAGAGAATCTTGGCTTTTTTCTGGATTGGGTTGGCCTCGGTGGGGGTGACTTCCCGGACTCTCTTGGCTGGTGCTTTAGCTGCCATCTCTATCTCAGCCTGCAAGATCGGGAAGAGCCACAGCCGTTTGGCGTGTTTTTGCTTGGCTTTGGCGGTGAACGGAACCGTCATGAAGTCGCAGTCGTAGTTGGTGATTGGGTCCCAGTTGGGGCCGAAACTGAGGAGATTCAACCCGGAGTCCAAGTCTCTCTGGGTCTCCAACCGTAGATTCAAGTACTTCACCACCGCAGCTAGCCGTTCGATCATGGCTTTTTCCGGTGCTGCCAACGACAGCTTGACTCTGGAGGAGCCGATGTCGGGGCTCATGAGAAGATCCAAGAGCGGAAGAAGCTGGCAGCTGTAGAACTCGTTGTTAGCAGAGCAGCCAGAACAGGCCAATTTGAGTTGTAATGGAAGATTATCGCTGAACCGACTGACCAAAGCTGCGTTCTGTTTCTGGAGCTCTCTGGCCTCAAACTCCATGGCACGGGCGTTCGGCAACAAACTTTGCTCGTAGCTTCTTTGCGGGTTGATTTCGCTGAACAAAGACCAGAATTTAAGTGCTGCTATGGTCAGGTACTGGCCCACGTCCAACTGGGCAGAGTTCATGGTGTCGTAGTAGTAGAGCCAGTCGGAGATCTCGGCTGGTTTCCGGGCAGAGTCGTCCTGGAAATGTACAGCATCCAAGTAGCGGTTGAAGCAGCCTCGGATGACCTTATCCAAGGAACCAGCGGAGGAGGATCTTTCCTCGGCAAAAACGGTGTCTAGAACGTCGGAAAAGTCCTCTTCCTTGGTTTTCTGCACAGACCTCGAGAAAAGCCGGTCCACCATGGCAAACCACGACATCAGCTGGTCTTTGTAGGTGCCAGAAGACTTTGAGCTGGAATTCCGGGAAAACTGCAAGTGGTTGATGCATGCCCGGATGTCTCCCTCGCAGATGTTGAATATATCTGCAATGTCGGTGGAATCAAGCGCTAGCTTTTCTTTAGCGCTGATTTTGGCAAGATGCTCCTTGACGGACTTCTGGGCACCGGCGTTGATTTTGCCCGTGGATTTGGACGTGCCGGGCCTTTTGAACGCCACGTAATCACACATTGGCCGCAACTTGTCCATTGGAGAAGGCCCAAACCTGGTCAGTTGTGGGTACAACTCGTTGGCGATGCACACGATGGGTCTGTTGATGTCGATTTTGTTTTTTCCCCTGCCTTCCACAAACTCCGACAACACCCTGACGATGTCACCGGCGTTGGCCATGGAGTCGATTTCGTCCACCACAAGACAAGACGGCTTGCCGTTGGAAGTGATGGAGTTTGTGGTTAAGGCGTTTTTGATTCTGAGCCGGAGCGTGGCTAGTAGACCGGCTCTGTCTTCAGCGGCTGAGTCTATCGTGGTGGCAGCACTGAGTTCCTGGACAGCATAACCGGATTGGGCAGCCAAAACATGAACCGAGGTTGTTTTGCCGATTCCCGAAGGCCCGTGCACAAGCAAGATTTTCTTGTTGTTGGACTTTGTTCGGGCGTTCTGGAGCCACAGCATCATCGTTCTGTACAGCTTTTCGTTTCCTGCTGGGCAGAGCCCAAAGTACGACTTTGGCCGGTACTTTTCTGTGAACATCACCGACGGAGGTGCCGGTTTCTTGGATTCTCGTAGCTGGGCCTCCCGGAGGTACCCGAGCAGCTGCTTCAGCTTTTGTTTTTTCTCGATTTTCTCGTACAATTGGTCGATGTCAAGAAACGACCCATTGTCCACGGGCTCCACGCTGTGTTTCTGGCGTTTCTTGAGCCGGAGCTCTCCGCCGTTGAACAACCGTACGCTTTTCTCCCCATCCTCATAGACTGGTTCCTCCACCGCTGCCGGATTCAGAAATAGCACACTTTCGCTGAGTGTGAAGGTGGACATGAGTAGTAGCTAAACAGAAAGTATCAACAACGCGAACCGCGTACTGATGCCCAGATGTGTATGGATCAAATGGTGAAAATACGATTGCTGGCTTCTGGCGAATTTGACAAAATGTAAATGTAAATGTCTGTTTGTTTTCTTTTGTTTAAATTTACTGGTTCTACATTTTTGTTGTTTTTGGGCTTTTTGGTCTGTTGTTTGGTGGTATTGGGGTTGGCAGACGCGTACTGAATGGGATCTCTGCTGAGTACTAGAGTATTACAATACTTCATGGGAAAGACATTAAATTGGATTTTTGGATGACCTATAGTGAGACGGAGCAGGGTGGCTTTAAATGGGAAGACCCTCCAATGGGGTTCCGTGTAGATATACTGAAGATGTGCTGTTCTTTGTACTATTATGACCAAAATTTCTTAGAACTAGGGATATCAGAAGCCTTTCTATGAACAAGACTGGCTCATGTTGTTTTGTTTATGTTAGGAGATGAATAGCTACTTTTGTTTAGAAGCGGAAATCCATGTCTTGCACTCTTTCTTTCCTAATAGTAGTCTAATGCTGGAGTTCATTTCTGAGGTTTTCCTTAAATTTATTTTCAACAATTTATAGAAGACCACTGACTGCTTCTTTTGGTTAATTACACAAATAATGAATTATTTGGTCTTCATTTCTCACCATGATTCTGAGAGGTACATTGAGAAATACAAAGTGGTTGCAAATCCTCACAAAACCTGAGAATACAGCAAGTAACCAATCACAATAAATAAAAAATCCTTGAATTAGCAAAGGAGTAAAATCAAATTCAACAAAACTACGAAGACCGAGAATTTCCGAAAAGTCCGAATATTCCGAAAATTCCGGGCTCAAAATTTAGCCTTCAGCCGTTGCGACCTAACAACCCACCAACCGGAAGGCCACGGAAACATCCCACGCTACATTCAAACTACAGAGCCGCCGGCCATAACACAGCCTTTGGAGTGCACAGATTGTGTTGACAATCAGCACGCGCGGAGCACACAATAGGCGGGGCACGTGTGACGCGGCAAAACACGGAAGCTACAGCAGGCACAGAAGAGTGTAGTATTGTAGATGCTCACACCTCGTTGTCTATTAGCTGCCAAAGGCACGAGGAGCTTCGCCTTCAGGCCCAATGTACTGCGGGTCTCTCCATGGACCGTAGTCGTTCAAGTACAAGTCCTGCTCGGACACGTCAGACAGACCACCGAACTTCTGGGGCAAGTTCTCGGCGGGGATCTGCTTGAGCAACTCCTTCTTGTAGGAGGAACTCAAAATGTGGATCTTCGACACGGTGACCGGGTCCAAGAAGGGCTTGAAGAGCTTGAACAAGGTGGAGAAGCCAAAAGGGGCGTTGATGCAGTAGAACTTGCCCATCCGCTCCGGGTAGTAGTCCTGGCCAATCTTGGACGCCTCCTTGACGTAGCCAATCACCTGGTACGCAGCACTCATGGAGATGCCCTTCAAGTCCATGATGGTGCACGAGGTCTCCACCAAGCAGCCCTGCTTTCTAGAACAGGCTGGCAACCGGCACTGGGTGAAGGACTCGTACTCCCACACCAAGTTCTTCAACATGCGCTCCTGGCTGGTGATCTTCAACATGTCCGGAAGGTACACCTTGCCCAACTCCTCAAAGTACACGGGACGGCCGTCCTTGTCGGTCTTGTGGTAGTACTGCGGGTACATCTTGGCCACAAGCGGCTTTTCTGTGTAGTGGAAGTCCTGCAAGATGGTGTTTGTGCCAAACAGGGCTCTCCACTTCTCGCACTCCTCAAACATGAGCTTGGCCTTGGGGAGACTAAACTTGCGGGCTCTGAGGAAACGGAGCAACGAAGCATCGTCTAATCTGAGCTCATACCCCTCTGCCACAAGCTCCAGTCTGAGTTGCTCCAAAATCTGCTTCTGCTCGTCCGTAAGGTTCAGGGTGAACCCGGTTTGATCCGTGGGGGCGCTGACCTGCGGATACAGCGCCAAGATCTCTGCCTCTGTAGCCATTTTGTTGTAGAATGCCAGGAAGAGTCCACTGTTGGAGGTATGCGGAAAAGCAAAACAAATTTATCGCCTTCCCTGATTATGTAAGCGCGCTCCTGCACAGAGGCCCGGTCGGCTATTCGTCTTCCCTACCGTGTTCAATATTACTAGTATTATTGTAGTTACATCCGCTTCAACCACCGGCGGAGCGGGTTCTTGGAGCCGCCCCGCATGACAGACCCCAACGAGTTGGAGCTGAAGCTGGGCGTGATCAGCAGCCGGTCCGACTCCACCGGGAACTTGAGCTTCAATGACGCAATCCCGTGCTCCTTCAACTTCTTGTGGCCCGGGAGCATGCTGGTCTGGAAAAGACTGTCGTAGAACACCACGGCGTTGCGGTGGGTGTCCAAGCAGGCCGACTCCACCACCTTCTCCACAAAGGCCGTCCAGAGCTTGTTGTCGTGCTGGAGCCGCTGGCACTGCTCGGCCTCGTCAAGCTTGAGCAGCAACTGGTCCATTTTTTTGATGATGTTGGTGCTCTGCTTCTGCACGTCCTTGAAGGTGATGTTGCTGGTGATGAACGAGAAGATCTCCTCGTTGCTGCGGCAGAGCGACTTGATGAAGCCCTCCGTCTCGTTATCTCCGACAAGATCGAGGAAGTCCGATTTTTCAAACTCCAACGACCCTATCTGGTACACGTTGCCGTCCTCGTTGAGCTGGAGCTCGTCGGTGTCGTCCGGGTCGGCATGCAGCGGTGCCGGTGTGTTCTGCTTGCTTCTCATCACCGTCAGAAGCGACATGCTACTGCTGGTGGTCGACACAGAAGGATGGGCCTTGTGGTGGCGCGAAGTGTCCAATTGGAGCAAGTGGATAAGCTCGGTGAGCCGCAAGTACTTGTCAATGAGGTACGGTGTTGTCGGGAGCTCGCTGGAGGACGAGTCTCCGCTGAGCCCAAGATCAAACCGGTTGACCTCGTGGCTGAGCTCGATGATCTTCTCGTTGAAGTCGTTCTTCCTGTCTGTGATCTTGTCAAAGTAGTTGAGCACCTCACGCAGGTGCAGCTCGAGGAACTTGTTCATGGGCACCAAGTGCGGCTCCTTGTGCGGACTGAACTCCTGCCGGTTGCCCATGTTGAGGAGGATCTTGGCTATCAACGTCAACGTCCGCTGCGAGTTGCCCGACTGGTGGTTCTTCGTCAAGTAGAACAACTTCGGGTTGAGAATGGCCGGGCAGAAGAACCGCAAGAAGATAAACGCACTCAAACAGTTAAGGGCGGTGGTTTTGTCCTCGGGGTCACATGCCAAGTCGATCTTGTTTCGTAGGTTCTTGAGCTGCAACTTGATCTGGTCCGGGAGGTCGTTCGACGTCTTGTAGATCCGCAGCCAGAGCTGCTCCGAGTAGCTCAACAAGTTCTTGTAGTTTTCCTTGAGAATCTCCTGGACCCGGGCTTCTCTGCGCATTTCTTCTTCCTCGTCTGCTTCGTCGTCCTCGTCGTCACTGTCGTCGTCCTCGTCTTCAGTGCTGTTCAGATTAGAGTAGCCCTTTCTGGCTCTTCTTCTTTTGGCCCGTTCCTGGAGTCTCACGTAACGAGGGTCAATCTCGCAGTTGGCCAGTTCCGTGGCAATCCGCTCAAAAAGATCCCCAAACACCTTCTCGAGGTACTCCTGGCCGATTCTGAAGATGTACTTCTCGAGGGACTTGGTGAAAATGGACGAGCCTCGGAAAAGCGTGTTGAACACGTTGTTGCTGGACGTGGAGGTGCCCTTGGAAACGTAGTTTTTCCTGGTCATCCGGTCAAGGTCAATGAGCTCCACCTCCACCAACGCCTTGAACCACTTGTCTTCAATACCAAGACTCTGGAAGATGTCGAGCAAAATAAAACTGACGTTTTCAAACTCCGACGTGGCCACAGCCGAGTTACAGAACTCAATAAGATCCTTCATTGGACAGTTGGAGAGCATCTTCTCAAGCGGGTTGAACACAGAGGGCGTAGGAATAAGGTACTCCTTGAGGTCCACGCTAAGCAAAAGCTTACCGATTGGGAGATTAGAGGCGTCGTAGATGTTCAAACGCACCGAGCTGTTGTTCTGGGCAGCACTGGAAGCTGCAGCAGCCATATCGGTGGTGGACAGTAGACCAGGCACGTTGATGCCGTTGCCCAGGCTGCTCGGGTTCATCATGGTGGAAACAGAGTGCAATTTCTGCGACAAAACGTCTGGCGTGAGGTAAACGGTGCCCACGACTCTGTCGGATTGGAGGTAGGCCGGTTTAGAAGAAGAGGCGGTCTTTTTGATGATAATGTGGACCATCTGGGTGGAAATGGGCAAATCCGCCGAGAACTCCTCCTTCCAGAACGGGTTCTCTGTGTATGGCACAAAGGCGGTTCTGGCCCACGGGAAGCCCCACATGACCACTTCTGCGTACAACTTGCCGGAATCCGCAGCGGAGGCAGGCACATTGTCGAATTTAGCCTCGACAATGTCTAGTCTGAGCTTCTTGGATACTCTCAAGTGTTCTCTTGTCCACTGGCTCAAGGGAGCCGGATCTGGGGCGGGTCTGTCCAAAGTCGACAGACTCAAGTTCAGGTCGTTGCCCTGCTGAGAGTCAAAAGTGGCGTCAGCGTCAATGGTAGACTCAAGATTGACGAATTTCTTGGACGGAGTCTTGAGCTTGGAGGAGGCATCGTACACACCAATGTACTCTCTCTTGCAGAAGTAATTAAGCCCCACAAACCAGTCCTCCAAGTCGATGTGAAGAGGGAAGTCAATGAGAATCCGGGAGTTGTTCGGGATGGGCCGGCCATCCTTGGTGAGCAAGCTGGGGGTAGCAATGGGCAAGGAGTCCAAGGAGAGTGCAGACAGCGTTCGGATGATGTTGTTCCAGCGCAACTCCTTGATCTGGCCTAGAAAGAGGATGTTAGCAGAGTCGCAGATGGAGTGGTGGAGCTCTCTGATCTCGGAGGAGAAGATCTGCTTGACGTCGATAGAATAAAGGAGTGTTCCGTCCAACTCGGTGATGAAGTGGAGTGTGCCGTTGGACTTGAGCACACCCATGGTGTAGAACCAGCCCTCCTGGATCTGCTCGTGCAGGTTCGGATTTAGGGAGTCTGGCTCGGCGGAGTCGAATGGCAGGGCGTACATTGGAGCCTTGGGCATGTCAACAAGATTGAGGTGCTTGACTTTCGGCGGAATCGGGCCGAAAACCCGGAACCGGCAAACAAGCACCTCGTGCGGGTCCAGAGACGCCAACGCAGCCGAGTCGATTCTGTTTTCAGCAAACCACTTCTTGGCTAGCCCGCCAGGGCGCATATTCTGCCACGCCATGAGGGCCAGAAGAAGATTGCCAAACACGTTTTTCAGCGGAATCCGCAAGTACGCCTTGTCGTTGTCGTATGTTCTGACGAAAATGAACGGCGGTTCGTCCGCCACAGCATCTTCCGGCTGCTTTTTCTGCTCTGCTTTCCGCAGAAACCGTCTTTTCGCCACAAGCCCCGGCTGGGCCATTGGCGGCTGGATGGACACATGGCACGATTGCAAGTTGGCCAAGAACACGGCTGAGGAGCCGTCGTCAAGAAGCACGACGATCTGGCCGGCTGTTGTGATTTCCACACTCGGTGGAGCCAGCCAGGATATGCCGTCTCTCAGGAGCTGGATCAGATACCCACGGAAGGTGGCACTGTCCCTAAGGAGGGACCTTTCGAACGAGGACACCATGGGGAAAAGAATGGGCAAGCAGGGGATCTGGCTTTGCTGGTGGGATATACTTTATTTGACGACAGACTTGTCGGGGTCTTTGTGTGGGCTGGTGGTTGTGTGCAGGACAAGTGCACCGTTATAGCTTGAGCTTTAGTGCGCGCCTAGACGAAAATGCCAAATAAACGACCCAGACAGTGCCCTGTGTGCAGGCGAAAAGGCGTTGACACGCGGCTGCAGTGACGTAAGTCGTGCGCCGCCCGGCCGGCCCTCCGGGCTACGCGTCCTGGCCGTCGTTTTGGTGGGTTTTCCAGCTGAAATCGGCTTCAGCCGCACAGCCTGCGTTGAGTCGGTGTACTTTGTATGTGGCTAAAGTGCGACAAGCATTGTTCTGCATGGATCGGCAATCGCGCTAAGCAGCACTATGGAGTGCAATCCGTAGTAGGCATGTACAAACAGACAAATAGACAGACAAATAGACATAGACAAGCAGACAAATAGACATAGACAAGCAGACAAATAGACATAGACAAGCAGACAAACAGACAAATATAGTACTATCAGTATATGAAAGCTATACGCGACGCATTCCTCGGAGTAACGCTGGAGGAAGCTATGGTCTACGGCTGCAGAGTGCATATCCAGGGGAATGTGAATTCCCTTTTGGCCCAAACATAGGACGGATCCGGAGGTCTGGACCTCGGTGGGACCTGGGCTTGGTGAAATGGTACTACGGCTTCTGAGCCACGGCAATTGGCCCGTTTTGAGTTTATACTACGCATATACGGAGGAAGGATGCTGGCACTTTGACAGCTGCACGGCTGCTAAATGTCTTGTGAAAGTGTTGAGAAATCCGGATAAGAGAGGTGTGTACGGATTTTGCGGTATATCTGGCTTAGAAGTGGATGGATGAAGCTTAGGCTTGGTCAGGTGTATATAGTCGGCGGTGGCTACTATGGGATGTAATAAGATTGGCACCTTGTTCAGATTTTGACCGGGAAAACGAGGGGGGTAACCGTCCGGATAAGAGAGGTGCCAGGGTCCACCACCATCTCGGCTCCAACAAACAATTTGAATTGCACTCCAGAGCTTTGTGTGGATAAGCTATGGAAAGTACACTAAATGTTCTGATGTTGGTGGTTGCCGGGTGCTGCCTGGCGGATTGGGCTGCAAATTTGTCGCAGCGGAGGTATAAATACCCGATTCGCAGCTTTTTTGAAAACACCCACTTTTCTTTGGCGCTTGCAATTGCAAGTTCCAATCGGCTAAAAAAGACGGCTGAATACGCTTCAGTGAAGATCTCCGGAGCATGCAGGCCTCCGTTTTGGTCAACTAGAACCATCGCCAGTTTTACTCAATAAAGCACTAGAAAGGCACTACAGAAATACCACGGAAGCACCAACTGAACGGCAAATTCTAAAGCTGCAATTGCCGGCTGTTGCAACACAATTGCCAAACAATTGATTTGTGTAGCATCTACCGGTTTAGAATCTGTAGATGGACACCTCAAGATCCCAGCCTGCACACAAGCACAAAAACCCTTCATCGCATCTTCAACCTTCAACAACGCCTATGACGCTGGTCGAAGCATCTGACCATGAGCTAGCGGAAGAAAGCCCGTACGCGTGTGCGTACTGCGGCATCGACAGCCCAGAGCACGTTGTCAAGTGCGGCCTGTGCAACCGGTGGTTCTGCAACGGCAAGTCCCATTCGTCCGGCTCCCACATCATCACCCACTTGGTTCTCTCCAAGCACAACGTGGTGCTGTTGCACGAGAACCTGGCCCTCGGCGCAGAGACGTTGGAGTGCTACAACTGTGGCAGCAGGAACGTTTTCATGTTGGGGTTCGTCAGTGCCAAGCATGACTCGGTAGTTGTCATTCTCTGCCGGATGCCGTGTGCCCAGCTGCGGGACATCAACTGGGAGACCAACGAGTGGCAGCCGTTGATTCTGGAACGCCAACTTCTTCCCTGGGTGGCCTCTGTGCCGCTGGACGAGCAGATGGCCTTGCTGAGGCCCGTTCTGCATGAGCAGATCCAGATGTTGGAGGCCCAGTGGCGTATGAACAGAGACGCCACCATCGACGACTTGGACAAGGCCCAGGCTGCTCAGCTCGAGCTTTTGCCCGTCTTGTTGCGTTACCAGGACGCTTTGCAGTACCAGAATGCCTTTGCACCTTTGGTGGAGGCCGAGGCAGAGTTCGACCGCAATTTGAAGGAGCTGCAGGCCTTGGAGCATATCCTGGTCCAATGGGACGTCGGCCTGAACGGCAGACACTTGGCCCTGTTTGCGTTGCTGACCTACGAAAAGACCAGTTTGGTCGTGGCCGTTGGCGATGAGATCGTCTTGCACTACCAGCAGGGCGGTCTGGACGCATGGAGCGGCAAGGGTTTCATCGTGAAGCTTCCGACATCCCAGCTGGAGTACTTCACTCTTGAGCTCTTGTGGGACGCAGATGCCCCTCCCACTCATGCCACCGTCGGCTTCACTGCCGAGTTCGTCTGGAAGGGCACTCTGTACCACCGGATGCAAAAGGCACTTCGTCTGTTTGCCACCAACGAGGAGTCCGTGTCTTCTTATATCTACCACAATTTCTTGGGCCATGAGGTGGTGCCAATGGTGTTTCTGACCAACCTTCCTGCCCAGCTTTCCGTGCCTAAGTTGGCTCAGCTTAACGAGTCCCAGTGGAATGCCGTGGCTGCCGTCTTGCAGAGACCCTTGTCGCTTATCCAGGGTCCTCCAGGTACAGGTAAAACCGTCACCTCTGCCACCATCATCCACCACTTGTACCGTTTGCACAAGCGGAAGATCTTGGTGTGTGCTCCGCTGAATGTGGCTGTGGACCACTTGGCGGAAAAGCTCCATTTGGTTGGCATCAAGGTGTTGCGTGTCACCTCCAAGTCCAGAGAGGACGTGGACCTGCTGGTGCTGGAATTGGCTTTGCACAGACAGGTTGAAAAGAGAATTCCCAAGTTCACCAGAAAACTCCAAGCAGCCCGTGACAGCGGCAAGCTGTTGTCGGCCAAGCAGCTCAAGCAGTTGCAGTCCAGCATCTTCAACACGGAGCAGGCTCTCATCGATGAGGCCCAGGTCGTGTGCACAACCTGTGTGGGTGCATCTGACTGGAGACTCCAGGGCATTCCATTCCGACTGGTGCTTATTGACGAGTCCACCCAGGCCACGGAGCCCGAGGTGTTGATCCCAATTGTCAAGGGTGCCAAGCAGGTGATTCTTGTTGGTGACCACCAGCAGCTTGGACCGGTGATTTTGGACAAGAACGCCGGCGAGGCTGGACTCAAGCAGTCGCTTTTCGAGCGTCTCATTGCTTTGGGTCACCTGCCCATCCGTTTGGAGGTGCAGTACAGAATGCATCCTGCGCTCTCTGAGTTTTCATCCAACGTCTTCTACGAGGGATCGCTCCAGAACGGTGTTACATCTGAGCAGAGAGCCTGGCGTGGTCTGAGTTTCCCATGGCCGGTGCCAGACTGCCCAATGATGTTCTGGGCCAACTACGGTAAAGAGGAGATCTCCGGTTCAGGTAACTCGTATCTTAACCGAGTCGAGGCCATGAACGTGGAGAAGATCATCACCAAGCTTTTTAGAGACGGTGTTCGGCCGGACCAGATTGGTGTGATCACGCCGTATGAGGGCCAGAGAGCGTACATTGTCCAGTACATGCAGATGAACTCTACGTTGCTGGAGAAGAAAGAGCAGTACGCGGAGGTGGAGATATCGTCTGTTGACGCGTTCCAGGGCAGAGAGAAGGACTTCATCATCTTGCTGTGTGTGCGTGCCAACGACGCACAGGCCATCGGTTTCCTCCGGGACCCCCGTCGTCTTAACGTGGCATTAACGAGAGCCAAGTACGGATTGATCATCTTGGGTAATGCCAGGGCGCTTCTGAAGAACAGATTGTGGAACTTCTTGCTCGTGCACTTCCGTGAGCGTGGATGTCTTGTGGACGGACCATTGGACAACTTGCAGCTCTCGTTGGTGCCATTGAGCAACCCGCTCCGGAAGAAGAAACTGGCGGTGGAGAACATGCCTAGATCGGCGGACTACGATACACAGTCGATGCTTTCGTTTGTGCCGCCGGCGGAGCCACAACAGTACGACGAGGCCAAGTGGCCGTCGTTGGGCCAGGGCCAAGAAATCGACGACGATATGAAGAACATTGCGCTGGCGTTTGCGCTGGGGTTGAACATATAGGTTGCAGATTGCAACGTCGTGTGCACACTAGGCTAGAGGCCGGTGCGCCTGCCAGCCGCTGAGCTCGAGTCCTCGAGAGACCGGCTCTGCTCCTCGCAAAAATAAGATTGCCCGATTGGGCTGCGCATGCAAGATTGCCGTGGCAGCCGCGCACGTGAGGAGGCTTATGCAGACGCCAGATGGCTACAGTACCAATATCGCAGGTATCAATTGAATAAATACATAGGGTATAACGACTGAGCTGTAGTACGTCTGTACAGACGATTAAGGCAAACCGAAGGCCGGCGAGGCCGGCTGACCGAAAGGCGGGCCAGAAGGGCAAAACCGAAAGAACGGAAAAATCGAAAGAAAATCCGAAAGCAGAAACAAAAAAGGTAGAACCGAAAAAAAAAAGGCACCGAAAAAAATAATCCAAAAGCGAATGCAAAATGCTAAAAGTAACCACCGAAGAAAACCAAACCGAAAAGTACTAACTCCAAACCGAATCCCAGGCTCCTAGGCAAAAGGAACAAAACCAAAGTCAGGCGTGAAAAGAGACTCCTCGTACAGCCTCAAGTCGTCCTCATTCTCGCTGAAGTCCGTAGGCGGCGTGAAAGCCATGCCCATGTCCTTTCCAATATGCAAAAAATCGTCAAGACCAGCCGGTTCGTACAGAGCCGGTTCGTACAGAAAGTCCGATTCGGCAGAGTATGTGGAAGGAGGAGGGGTCAAGGACTGTGGGGCAGCGGCCGCAGCAATGTGGCTCTTTGTAGGCTCCAGCATGGTTCTTCTGGGTTTCCTGGGCTTCTTGACGCCAGAAGGACCAGTGTATGTCTTGAACTGGAATCCGCCAGCGGATTTCTTCTTTGGTTTCTCCGGAAGCAGCGGAACCAGCGTGCTTGGAGGTGTAAGGGTCTGTTGTGGCATCTGTGGAGCCGGGGTATACTGAGGCACGGGCTCGTGGGGACATGGGTATGCAGGGAAAGGGAAAGCCATGGGCTGGTAGGAGCTTGGCTGGTCGGCAAAATGCGTGGTGTAGTTGCCGAAGTCGCAGCCGAGCCCAAGCCCAAGCACATCCTCGCTGAGCAAATCGTCGGCGAAATTGAGCGAACCAACCGAGGACATCGACAAGTTCAGCGGCAGCAGCTCATCGAAAACAGGCAGGCTTGTCAGCAGCGAAACGTCATCGCACAGCTTTTCGCTTTCCTCGCTCCTCACCGGAGACAAGTCGACAAAAACAAAGTCTTTTCTCATGCCAGGCTTGGCCTTGGGTCTTCTGGAAGGAGGTCTTCTGGTGACAAACTTCTTTGCGGCGGCAGAGATGCGGAGAGAACTGTTCAAGCACTCCAACAGCAGCAGAGCGTCCAGGCTGACGTGCGAGCCCTGGGCTCTCTTGACTCTCCATAGTTTTTTTCCGTTTGCTGGAGGCATGGTAGCGATAGTAGATAGCGATTGATGAAAAAGGTAAAAGTGAAGGGAAAGCGATGGGGGGAGGGAAGTATATATACTTTTTCCGCAAGAGGATAGAGGGGAGACCATCGCTGCGGGCAGCGTAACCGGCAGAGACGTGGGATCAATGGGTGATGGCCCGGTTCAGATGGTTTTGCGGTTCCTCGAGCGCAAGTTGCAATGACTACAGTGCAGTTAGTCTCCATGCACGTTATATGTCGTGCATGCGTCGTGCGTCTGCACCCCCCGATCGGGCAATCCCATAATAAAGCTGCCACGAAATAACACCCTAAGCCTTCTGCGCAAGCCTATTCGGGTAATGTTATGATTTTCCCCAGATTACCCCTTGCCTCATTAGACGCCGGCTTGCGGCCCCTCCGGGGGGGGCAGCGTTCAATTACTTCCCCGTCCTTAGCGAGATAATACCGCGCACTACAAAACGTTACCCTCGTATTATATTCCCCACTTATGCCACACATGCCGTTCGTGGCTCAAACATGGCATTTTCGCCTTGGCAGGCACCCAGGGGGGCCATTCCGCTCGTGCTGCTGCGATCGGTCTGCTGCCGCAGCCGACAGGAAAGAGGAGAGACGGCCCTGCCTCCGACGCACCTCTCCAGGCAGCCTTCCTCTTTGGTAGAGCCGTGCCGCCCGTTTAGGAAAGGTGATTCGGGTAGCTTTTTCCCCAAACGGGTAAATTGGCCAATTGTGCGTCGATTGTCCATGCATGTAATCAAGTGCGGAGTATCCCAATCAAGCACCAAATCGTGCATGTGGATGTCGGGAGCGGAGAAGCACGTCCCAAATCCCTCGTCACCACAAGCGAGCTACGGCCCTGCCTAGTTTGTCTCTTGGCCGTCAAGTTGACACAATCGTCAGCCTAGCCTCCTCGGCCTGCCCGCCATTTCTTCTCTTCACTGTGCTTTCTCGCTGTGATTTTTGGGCCTTCCATGTCTTGACTCCTTCCTATGTATGGTTTCGTCAGCTGGCCCCATTAGGCATTCCCCTCATCAACCGCACAGAAATACGACGAGGCACATGCCTAATTAGGCAGGTCATCAATCTTGCCGATTGCGCTCTCTGCAGGACCCAGGTTCGCCATATAGCCGCTGGTTTTGCAGCCCTGGGCTGCCACTCGCCCGCCTTGGGCCAATTTCCCAAAAGGTCCATAATCATATCTTCTCTGCTTGCTGACAACTCCGACACCGAGCCAATCTGGCTCGCTGTAAAGCAGCCCTCGTGCTTGTAGTGGCACGTTGGTCACACCTTCTATTTTTTATTTTCGTTTTTCCTCGTCTCAATATTATTTTGGTTTCTTTTCTTTTTTTTCGAGGCCCTGCTTCAACCCCTCCTTCACTTGCAACCCGAACAGTGCGTTAACTCCACAAAGCGCATTGATGAGTGGAAAAATGAGTACCGACAATTCAGCAAGAATTTCATTCAAAGGGGAAAGTGCTCATACACCAAACAGGCAACTGGGGGCTAATTAGGCAACCTCTGGCCAACGCCCAAGCATTGTTTCTGTGTCAAGAATAAACCTTATTGTGAAGCTTTTTAGTCTAGACGAACCGTAACACAACCTTGGAGGCCAACATTATCCACCTCCTTCCGTCTAATGCGTCTTGACGTAAATCCTTGCAATTCCTTTTTTTCGTCCGTAGCATTTTACCGCACCGCACGCCGAAAGAATGCCCAACACCAAGCCTTTGTTCAACATTGGCCAAATTCCTCGTTTCACTTGGTCCGCTTTTGCGCTCTCGGCTCTCACCTCTGCTTTGTCCGAAAGGTGCTTCCTGCCATAACCGCTGCTGCCTTACAGCCGTGGCCTGCATGAGTCAAAGCCTGCTGCGACTCTGGAGGCGGAAATTTGTGCTAAGCGCGGCACCAAAAGGTGGGGAAGCTCTCTGCTCGCTTCGCCAGTTATCTGCTCCCACTATTTCTCTTTAGGCAACCGCCGCCTAATCGGGAAGGCATTCTCGACAATGGCTGAAAATCATTCTAGAAAGCTTATTTCAAAACCCTCCCCTCTTCTGCCCGTCCATCTCTGCCTCCCTCTCTTCGGTCCAAGGGATGTCTTCTCCAGCTCCCACCAAAAAGTCCTCCAGCAACCTCGGTCCATTTGTCCCCGCAGTGGCAGCTACACAGACTCCTGTCTTCGCTTCTCTGCTTGGTTTCGTCCGATTTTCAATGTAGAGTCTTGCGACTGTCAGCCAGTTGGATGGCCGTCAGAATGACGGTCAAACGAAATGCCGGTCGGAATGACAGCCAAACAAAATGACGGTCGGAATGCCAAACAACGAAATGACGGTCGCAGAATGACGGTCGCAGTGACGACCATGGAATGACTGCGAGAATGACGGCCACTATGACGGTCAGAATTCCAGTAAACAGAGCAGAGGCCAGCATGAATAGATGCCAGTACAGGGAAAAGTCATACGCATACCACGTTTCACCAACTTATGCCTTATTGTCCTGGCTGGCTTATTTGGACTCCTTGGACTGCTGCTGCTTCTCGTGAATCTCCTTCATGGACTGTCTGAGTCGCTCCTTGGCCTCAGGGGTGTAGTCCAAGTTTCTGGAGTCGCCCTGCTTCATCAGAAGATGGAAGCCCTGTTCCTTCAACTTTTCGATTTCCTCTGGGCTTCTGGGCTCAAACTTGATGAACTCAAAGTCTCTGCCGGCTTTCCAGAAGGCCCAGCCGCCAATAACCGTAGCAAGCGTGCCGCCAATCAATTTGTGTGCCATAGGAACGGTAACTTTCGACATTTTAGCTGTGTTCAGAATGTGTGGTGTGTTTGCTGAAGTGTTTTGGTGATTTTGGATTCGCGCAGAGAAACGCGGACGCGAAGATGCTCTGGAGATGAAGTTCTAAAAAATATTTTGGTTCTTTGGATCTTTGATCTTTGATCTTTGATCTTTGGTTCGTTATGAAATTAAACTGGATCGTGTATTTAAGTTGGATCTATGGATCTAGGAACTTGAATCTAATATGGTGGTGTAAGGGTTCATTCTGAGACGCCGTTAGAACATCTCAACAGTCGGATATCAGTTTGAGAAGGTGGGAAATACAGGAGAGCATCGAATATTTAAATCTTTTGTGCTAACTCCGAAGCCAGGAACAGACACGTCAATTGCTTGGAACCACGGTGGGAAGTTTCCTAGAAAGGAAGCTTCGACAGTGGGCCGTTGCCACATTGGGAAAACGGCCGACTAGAAATTCCTCGACTAGACGTACGGCTGGTCGTCTACATGCTTGACAGCTGGTGCTTAACTACGAGAGTAGCCGGTGGAAAATCATCTCTCTTCCCAATGGGGAAACTGGCCTCATGTGAGCACTCACCAACAGGGAAACTTTCTGTGGTTTCTCAATCTCATTACCGCATTAGGAAATCATGTCGAATCGCAATGCTTGTGTGCAGTGCCAAATCGCTCTTTCGGGCAGCCCGTCCTCGCCAATACTTGTCCGGTTGTGCTGTTATAAGCCAGCGCATGGCGTGTGAGTTTATTTTATACGAGAAAAATCAAGTTTGTTTTTCCTATGTAGTTTGGCCGTTGAGGCTACTTTTGCTGGTGATTTTGTGCTGCGCACGCTTGCAACCACTCGCACCACAATTAAGGGGGAGCGAAAAAGTATAAACTAGTGCCACAATGGCTTCATTACCAAAGAGAATTATCAAGGAGTCCGAGCGTCTAGTGAGCGACCCGGTGCCCGGCATCGCAGCTACGCCTTCCGAGGACAACTTGCGCTATTTTGAAGTCACCATCGATGGGCCCAGCTCGTCTCCATACGCCAACGGCAAATTCCAGTTGGAGTTGTTCTTACCTGACGACTACCCTATGTGTGCGCCAAAAGTGCGTTTTTTGACGAAAATATACCACCCCAACATCGACAAGTTGGGCAGAATCTGTCTTGACGTGCTCAAGGACAACTGGTCCCCCGCACTCCAGATCAGAACTATTCTATTAAGTATCCAGGCGCTCCTAGGAGCACCCAACCCGGACGATCCGCTAGCCAACGACGTTGCTCAGGAGTGGAAGCAGGACGAGCAGAAGGCAATCCAGGTGGCCAAGGAGTGGACGGCCAGATACGCCATCCCACCGCTGTCTTAGGTGGCTGGCTCCATTGTTTATAGATTCAGCAGACTGGGTCCAGGAGACCCACGGCCCAGTTGTACGACCCAAGAAGCAATATCATGATAATGAATCCTACCACGACCGACGTGAAACCGTAGATGTAGCTGTGAAGTGTTTCTAGTGCTGTGAGCTCAACCACAAACGTTGAGACGGTGGTGAGGGCACCGCAGAGGCCGTCGTCAAGACCAGTCAAGACGTGGCAGCCAATCACATTGGTGTTGATGGTGATGGCCTTGTTCCCGGGTCTCTTGCCTCTTGCTATAAGGGTAAAGATGGCTAGGAGTAAGCAGCCAATGGTGTTGGCAGCAAAGGTACCGAGGGGAAAGTTCTTCCTGAGGGAGTTAAGATACTTGGAGAGGTAGAATCTCGCAAGAGCACCCCACGGAGCAAAAAGAACCAGAAACGTCCACAGACGCCAGGACCCGCGCGAGATGGTGGGAATCAAAACGATTATGACAATGTATGCAGCAATGCCAAGCAAACAGGAGGCAGTGTCAAGCAACTTGTAAAAACGGCCGGAGAGTGGCAGGGAGTACTTCTCGATGGCTTTTGTCAAGTGCCGGCCAACAAAGTAGCCGGCCACAGATATGCTTAGCTGGGTCAAAATGACGGCAAAAGCCTCCATAATACCGTAGGCACCGTTGGGGTACTTGTACTTATGCGGAAGGGTGTCTGCTGCCTTGTTGAATGACTCAAGGATGAAAGTAGAGAAAGACGAGCAGGAGCCGCAGAAGCCAGTGGTAACGCCAGCGTACAATGGGATGGACCCCTTTGCAGGGAAAATGGACTTTCCGGAGGGATCCTTGGCGGTCAAGTTGAGCCATGTTTTCTCCAGAGCAACAAACATGCCCATGACAACACAGGCTGCGAAATTGGCCCAAACAACGCCACCCAAATAGGTCCCCGTATATGTTGTCAAAACCATGAGACCCTTTCTGGCCAAGACACCCCAGATGGCCCCGTTGATGATATTTAAAAGAGTGTGGAGGAGTGGGGGCACTCTGAGGAACGGCTTGTTTTCGGATTGCGGGGGAGCTTTTTCAGGTTGTTGGTCGATATTTAGCCCCGACGGGAGCGCCGAGTGGAGAGAAGTCTCCTCGGCCTCGCGGACCCGGGACTCCGCCTGGTGCAAGGAGTACCTTGTAGCCGACAGATTAGATTCGGCCATTCTGGGGAAAGTAGTAGCTGCAAAAGTTCAGATGACTGTGATATTGAGGGAGGTACGGGTGTGTCAACATGGCGGTACACAGGACGCTCATCTGGCCCCAAGTGAGGAGGCACCACACAGGAGCAGAGAGGCCGGCACACAGAAGGCTGCAAAAACTAAGATGGCTTTAGATACGATCCGCCACCTGCGGGAAACAAAACTGAAACCACTCCCCAAAGCACCGCCAAGAAAACCAACTGGCGCCGTTCTCAAGAAATCTACTCAAACTGATCAGAAGTTACACAAGGTGGGCAGAGCCAAGACAACGTGGGTCTTAGTAATGATTACTCCTGTGGAGGTTACGCGGCGCGAATAGATCGGGCCGACCGGTGGGTTGATTAGAGGGCCTTTGGTGGCAAAACCGGAAAAAATTGGGGGAAAATTGGGTGGCGCCAGGGGGCGGGCGATCAATGTTTATATGGCGAGTGAGGAAGGCTTTGGTCGGAGATGTCGGAAAACAGCAGTTCGGAGTACCCGAGCCGGTGGCCGGGGCCGGGAAGCGCGAGAAAATGATCCGATCAGTAAGCTGAGGGTGTTTACGCGCGCGTTCTGTGTGCAGGAGTGAGATCTTTTGACCGGTGTTTCATTCGAGACGGACCAATGCAAAGGACAGACGCGCTCGATTTGCGAATTTCTTTTTCCCCGGCATCAGAAGTAAAACTCCTTACAAGGGTAAATTTTTACTGCTACTTTTTTACCGAGGATCACGCTTGCAACGGTTTCCCGGTACTTTGTTCATCTGGCACTTTGTTTTTTTTCACTTCTTTCGGTTCTTTCCTTCTGCATTTGCATTGCTATTCCTTCCGCATTCTGATCTCTCACGAGATTTGAACTCCCTAGATTTCTTGAATCCCAGATTCGAGATCATTGCATATGAAGTCCCCTTTCGAAGACAGCAGGGACTTCCCCAACCCCCATGATAGACCTTACAACCACAACAATGACACCGCATCCACGTTAGAAACGGAATCCACCTATTCCGTCATGAAACTGCCCCAGTTGGACTTGGGCTCGCCCATGATGGAGGACCAGACCTTCAGTCCGCCTACAAGCTCCAAGACAAAGCGGTTCCCGTCTCTACGGTTTGCTTTGCCCAAACGGGAAGGTTCGGTTAGCAGTGCCAACCAGCCGAATTCCCCGTTTGCAGACACCCACGCTGAGCAGTTCGAGCCCCCTCTGCCGATGGCTGCCTCTTTTGAGCACCGGGACAGCGAAATGAAGCGTATGCGGTGGGGTACTACCAGACACCCTACCGGCAGACCCAAAAAAGAGGCCGTTGGTCGGTCCATGACGTTGAAAAAGACACTAAGGCAACACCTGAAGCGGTTCAAGGGCAGACAGACGTCTAACCGCCGCAGAGAATCCATGAAGAGCATCCCGGAGTCCGGCATGAACCTTGATATCATCGATGGCTACACCTCCGAGGATGACAAGCATAACGACACTAACGAGACCCACGACGACAACTCCAAGGACCGCAAATGGAACCGGAGATCTATTTATTTCAACCGCGAGCTTCCGGCTTCCATGATCGACGAGGAAACCGGCAAAACCATCGCTTGGTACCCGAGAAACAAGACGCGTTCGGCAAAGTACACTCCGCTCACTTTTGTGCCGAAAATGCTCTACAAGAGTTTTGCCACCGACGTGGCCAACTCGTATTTCTTGTTTCTTATCATTTTGGGTGCGTTCCCGATCTTCGGTGTGCCCAACCCGGGCTTGGCCGCCGTGCCGCTTATTGTCATTCTCTGCATTTCTGCCATCAAGGAGATGATTGAAGATTCACGCAGAACTGCCTCCGATTACGAGGTGAATAACCAGCCAACGCATATCTTGGGCCAGATCCGTGATGACTCCTTCAGTGGCTATGTCTACGAGAACAGAAACGTCAACGACGAGAAGGTTTCCCTCTGGAGACGCTTCAAGAAGCTCAACACCAGACTCTCCCTCCGGATCATCCGCTACTTTAAGTACAACATGACCAAATCCGGCAGAGCCCGCCGGGCCAGAGAAGAGGCTCAGGATAATGTGGAGAACCCCAGAAACAGCTTCGACTCTGCTTTTGATATGCCTCCCCGGATTTCTGGTGAAACCACCAGAACCACAAATTTCCGCAAATCTTTGCAGGGCAGACGGTCCGGCCACTACAAGGACAAAACCATGGCCTTCAACAGAAGCACGTGGAAAGAGGTCAAGGTCGGAGATATTGTGCGGGTCCAGAATAACGAGGAGGTGCCAGCTGATTTGCTCATTTTGTCTTCCAGTGATGAGGACAGCTGCTGTTTTGTCGAGACAAAGAACTTGGACGGTGAGACCAACTTGAAGGTCAAGCAGGCCATGAAGTTCTCCCTGCAGCAGCAGAACCTCCGCAAAGCTGATGATTTCATGAACTCTGATTTCGAGGTCCAGAGTGAGGGTCCCCATCTGAACTTGTACTCCTACGAAGGTGCCGTTCACTACCATGACGAAAACGACAAGGAGTGCTCTGAGATGGCCACCATCAACAACATGCTTCTCAGAGGATGTACTTTGCGTAACACAAAGTGGGTTGTTGGTATCACCTTGTTCACTGGTCCAGAAACCAAGATCATCTTGAATACCGGTGTCACTCCCTACAAGAAGTCCCGTATGTCCCGTGAGCTTAACTACTATGTGCTTGTGAACTTCGTTGTGTTGTTCTTGATTTGTTTTGTTTCAGGTCTTGTCAACGGTATTTACTACCGTAGCAACAACCTATCACGACAGTACTTTGAGTACGGTACTATTGCCGGCAGTCCGGTGAAAAACGGTGTGGTTGGCTTCTTTGTGGCTGTCATTTTGTACCAGTCCTTGGTGCCAATTTCGCTTTATATCACTGTGGAAATTATCAAATCCTTGCAGGCATATTTCATCTACTCCGATGTTGGGCTCTACTATGACAGACTCGACTTGCCGTGTGTGCCAAAATCGTGGAGTATTTCTGATGATTTGGGCCAGATTGAATATGTCTTCAGTGACAAAACAGGTACTTTGACCCAAAACTTGATGGAGTTCAGAAAATGTACTGTCAACGGTGTTTCCTACGGTAAAGCTTACACTGAAGCCATGGCTGGTCTCAGAAAGAGACAAGGTGTGGACGTCGAAGAAGAAAGCCGTGTTCAGAACCGGTTGATTGCCGAAGACCGTGAAGAAATGATTTCTCGGTTGCGCAAAATCAGTTCCAACGTCTACGACGAAGACTTGAGTTTTGTGTCGAAGGAGATTGTGGACGACATGACTGGAAAAGGTGGCCAGACCCAGAAGGCTGCCACCGAAGAGTTTTTGCTTGCATTGGCCTTGTGTCACTCCGTGTTGGTGGAGGAAGATCCACACAACCCAGAAAAAATGGTTTTGAAAGCACAGTCTCCCGATGAGGCAGCACTTGTGGGCACAGCCAGAGGACTCGGTTTCTGCTTTGTGGAAAAATCCAAGAAGGGATATGTTTTGGAGATCCAGGGCCAGGAGCGTGAGTACCAGGTGTTGAACCTTTTGGAATTCAACTCTACAAGAAAGAGAATGAGTGCTATTGTCAAGATACCCAGCGACAACCCAGATGAGGAGTCCAAGTGTGTGCTTTATCTGAAGGGTGCTGATTCTATTATCTACCTGCGTTTGTCTAAGCAGAAAAACAGCAAGGAGTTGGTGGAGAAGACTCTGCAGCATCTCCTGGAGTACGCTACTGAAGGTTTGCGTACGCTCTGTATTGCTAAAAGAGAGTTGACGTGGAGTCAGTACAACGAGTGGAATGCCAGACATCACGAGGCCTCTGTTTCTTTGGAAAACAGAGAAGAAAAGATGGAGGGCGTGGCAGACCTGATTGAGCGTGAATTGGTTCTTTTGGGTGGTACTGCCATTGAGGACAGACTTCAGGACGGAGTTCCAGACGCCATTTCCATGCTTGGAGATGCTGGTGTCAAGTTGTGGGTGCTTACTGGTGACAAGGTGGAAACCGCCATTAACATTGGTTTCTCCTGTAATCTTTTGAAGAACGAGATGGAGCTTTTGGTGCTCAAGACAGACCTTACGACAGAAGAGAAGCAGCAGCACGGTATTATGCTCGGCGACTCAGACGAGGTTGTGATTGACCGGCTCATCACAAGCTACTTGAAGCACTTTGATCTTGAAGGAACACCGGCAGAGTTAGAAGCTGCCAAGAAGGACCATTCGATGCCTTCAGACCGGTTTGGTGTGGTTATCGACGGTGATGCACTCAAAATGGCTCTCACCAACGAGGACAACATGCGCAAGTTCTTGCTTCTTTGTAAGCAGTGCTGTGCAGTTTTGTGTTGCCGTGTTTCGCCAGCCCAGAAGGCTGCTGTGGTGAAGATGGTGAAGGATACGCTTTCTGTGATGACGTTGGCCATTGGAGATGGTTCTAACGATGTGGCTATGATCCAGCAGGCCGATGTGGGTGTTGGTATAGCTGGTGAAGAAGGTAGACAGGCGGCCATGCTGTCGGACTACGCCTTGGGCCAGTTCCGGTTCCTCACGAGACTTCTTTTCACACACGGCCGGTGGGCATACCGTCGTTTTGCCGAGATGATCCCCAGTTTCTTCTACAAGAACATCAACTACACGTTTGCGCTTTTCTGGTTCAGTATTTTCAACGACTTTGACGGGCTGTACCTTTTTGACTTCACATACCTTACGTTTGTGAATCTTGCGTTCACGTCGTTGCCTGTGATTGTGTTGGCCGTTTTCGACCAGGACGTCGGGCCAGCGGTTTCGATGTTGGTGCCGCAATTGTACCGAGTGGGTATTTTGCGGACAGAGTTCACGCAAACCAAGTTCTGGGTGTACATGGTGGACGGCTTCTACCAGCTGGTGGTGTCGTTTTTCTTCCCCTGGCTTCTCTACTATAGCACGTTCATGTCGCAGAGCGGGATGCAAGCGGACCACCGGTTCTACCTTGGTGTGGCAGTGACGTGTATCTCGTGTATCGGCTCGAACACGTACATCTGGATGCACCAGAACCGGTGGGACTATGTGTCATTTATTTGCAACATTCTCGGAGGCATCATTGTGTTTGGCTGGACGGGTATCTACACGAGTTTCATCTCGTCGCAGGAGTTCTACAAGGCAGCAGCAGTGATGTTTGGCCAAGCGTCGTTCTGGGCCTGCATCACCGTGGGACTCTTGGTGTGTCTCTTGCCGCGGTTCATCTACGACTGTCTCCAGAAGATGTACTTCCCGACGGACTCAGACATTGTACGTGAGTGCGTGGACAAGGGAGAGTACTCGATGTACCCGGAGAACTACGACCCCACGGATCCCGAGAAACCACAGATAGACATTGAGCGGAGCGATCTGGAGAAGACGTTGGGCAAGCTGGGCATCGACGGGTACCGGCAGAAGAGCCAGTCCCGATTCTACGACGACTCGGCGGAGTTCATTGAGCAGTACAACATGGCTGACGTGAGCACCACGGATATGACGCTCAAGGAAGACAGGCACAACCGGATGAACGTCCGGACGTCGTTGGAGATGCAGGAGTTGACCACAGTGTCGTCGCTTTCCCGGACCCGCAGCGGGCAGTAATGAATAATGAATAGATATAGATGGTACGATCACGTGAATGTCGCGGCCACTGTAGTAGACGATTACATCAGCGTGTCGTGTGCAGCGGAACCACAGCAGTGGCCCCCTGGCGACCGACGGGGTGGACCCGATTTGCTCCGGGTTTTTTTTGGATTATGTAAGCCCGGCCGTTGCCGTCGTAGCCGTCCTGGTGGTGTCGTTTCTGCCCGTTCGCTTCTCGTTCGTTTCATCTGCATTGCTTTGTTTGGCGTTTGGTTCTGCAGACTCGGGAGCCAATAAAAAAAAGCCGTCCTCGCTGCCAATGCTCCGACTTTGGCCGGTGCTCCCGGCGCCAACTGCGCCAGCGGCGGCCCGAAAACACCGAAAAAAATACCAAAAATAGATTCGAAAAATCTCTCCATTGCCACTACTAAAAAACTACCAAAACCCTCGAAATCTACAGCAATTTTGGCCACCCCCGGGCCGCTAGGACCGGCCCATGTGCGACTTTTCTTTTGTTTTTCTTTGGCTTTTTTTATGGAAAATTTTCAGCACCGCGAATGCAGAAAAAAATTTTTTCCACCATATATATAAACGAGGGATCCTGCCGATTTTGGTCGCTTTTTTTTTCTTCTTTCCACAACCTCTGGTAGCTAATCTATTCATTTCGTCATGTCCGTCCAAGAGAACTCTTTCCTCATCGATTTTATGATGGGCGGTGTTTCCGCCGCTGTCTCCAAGACCGCTGCTGCTCCAATTGAGAGAGTCAAGTTGTTGATTCAAAACCAAGAGGAGATGATCAAGCAGGGCCGTTTGTCCCACAAGTACAACGGTATCAGCGACTGTTTCAAGAGAACTGCCGCTGACGAGGGTGTCGTTTCCTTCTGGAGAGGTAACACCGCTAACGTTATCAGATACTTCCCAACCCAGGCCTTGAACTTTGCCTTCAAGGACAAGTTCAAGAAGATGTTCGGTTTCAAGAAGGACGAGGGCTACTTCAAGTGGTTGGCTGGTAACTTGGCCTCCGGTGGTATGGCCGGTGCCACTTCCTTGGCTTTCGTCTACTCTTTGGACTACGCCAGAACCAGATTGGCCAACGACGCCAAGTCTGTTTCCAAGGCTGGTGGTGAAAGACAATTCAACGGTTTGTTGGATGTCTACAAGAAGACCATGGCCTCTGACGGTATTGCCGGTTTGTACAGAGGTTTCGGTGTTTCCGTTGTTGGTATTGTTGTCTACAGAGGTTTGTACTTTGGTTTGTACGACTCCTTGAAGCCTGTTGTTCTTGTTGGTCCATTGGAGGGCTCCTTCCTTGCTTCTTTCTTGTTGGGTTGGACCGTCACCACTGGTGCCTCCACCGCCTCTTACCCATTGGACACTGTTAGAAGAAGAATGATGATGACCTCCGGTGCTGCCGTCAAGTACAAGGGTGCTTTCGACTGTTTCAAGCAGGTTCTTGCCCAAGAGGGTGTCGCTTCCTTGTTCAGAGGTTGCGGTGCTAACATCTTGAGAGGTGTCGCCGGTGCCGGTGTCATTTCCTTGTACGACCAATTGCAAGTCATTCTCTTCGGTAAGAAGTTCTAAGCTTATTTAAGAGTACCATACTACTAGTGTAAACTCGTATGTATATATTATATTGATTCTTGTTACATAGTCCAATGTAGTGCGTTATCGCGATCCCTGCCGATGGGCGCCCCTGATTGGCCCCTAACTCCCGGCTGTGTGCAGGCAAATGTCGCATCTCCGCACAGTTCCTTAACTCCTTCCGAGGGCACCGGATCATTTGGCTGAGTTGCTTCTCTTGCACATATTATCTTCCGTTCACTAACAGCCGTACATGAGCGTTTAGATCACAATGTCATCACTACTTTTATTTTTTTGTTTTTCTTTTTATCTATCTACTCAACGAGCTTGTGCACAGAAAAATGTACCACTAGGTGGTATCCCCCAAGATTCTGCTAGGCTCTGTCAAAGTGGAGGTACAACAAAGAGTACTCTCCCTTCAAGTCGTAGATGACCTTCTCCTGTTTGCGGTAGCCCATTTTCGCCAAAGCCGAGTCGCATTTGGCCAATTGGGCAAAACTCTCGTGGTAGGCTACTCCCAAGGCAGAGGTGCAGGCTCCGTCGGACTCGTTCATGAGTGTAATGGACAAACGGCCCGGGCGGAAGATCCGCAACACTCTGCGGACCACATCGACGATTCCCACGGAAGAAGTGGCTGAAAACGGGTAGTTTGTCTCGAACGAGGCGTACAGCCAGCCGTGCTCCGGGGTGATGTGGAGGGTGTAGTAGTAGTCCTTCTTGGTGCTGACGGAGTTGGACGAGTAGCCGCATGGCGAAAAGGCAAAGGCATCGTGGGCAAACCGCAACGGCTCGTCCTTGATTTCCTCGTCGGAAAGCTCCATGTTCTCCGAAATCAGCGGAGACGGCATCTGGCCACCACGGACAGCCTCATGGTCTCCGGGTGCAAACACATTGTCCAAGCCGGAGTCCTTCATGATGTCAAGCCCCAAGTCGTGGCCCAAATCGTGCTCCTCTTCGTCGGAGGAGTGCACAGTGACGGACTCCTGGCCCGGGTGGCGGTCGGTGACAAACGCCTGAGCACACTGTGGGTCCAAATTGGTCATCAACATCTCAAAGGTCTGGTCCTGCTCCTTGTGCATTCTGTCTGGGCCTCCGGAGCCAGCCATGTACAAGTACCAGTGGTCGTCTGAGGTGAAGTCCCCGACAACATAGGACTTTCCGCCGTGGAAGTAGTTGTTGAGCAACAGCACCTCGTTTTTCCAGTCTCTGTGGACGTGGGTCTGTTTCTCTGGAAACATAAACAGGCGTCTGGAGTAGAACACCTTGAAGGTGTCAAAGGAGGTGATGTTGCGGCCAACCACGCTGGAGACAATGTCAAACAAAACGTCAAAGCAGGCCAAGGTGGTGGTGGTGCCGCAGGTTTTGAGAATCAACTTGTGTGGAAACACAAAAAGCGACAGCTCGGACAAAAGGTACGCATCCATGGCGGGCCCGGACTTCAGCAGCAAGATCTTGCAATTGACCAAATCGAGAATGCGGATCCACTGGTCTAGCGGCACTCTTCTAAGGCCAGCCGCATCCGGACAGGCATTGGCACTGGACCAGAACCAGAGCTCAAGCAACTTCTCTGGGCCCTCAAAGGCGTTGGTGGAGTCCAAGTTTGCAGATAAGACATGGTCGACGTAGCAGTCAGACACCATGCTCTGGAAGAATTTGTGGGATCGAGGGAAAGGGAGGGTAAGACGCTAATGGCGGAAGGGGGACGGTCAACAACCAAAAGCGAAGGAAAGCAAGCGGGCTGGCAGCAGCAGAGGTGATGTCAGCACAAAACGACAGGTGTTATCCGGGTTCAAGAAGCTTAGTATAGATAAACGTTGATCGTGAAGGCTTCTTCGGCATAAACCGCAGTGGATCAAAGAATAAGACGGAACTCAATAACGGGCAAGCAACTCTCTGTGGGCAAAGAGTCGGACTGCTCAAGTAGGAGGGGGTTAAAAAAACACTGGCGTTGCAACGGTGTGAAAAAAGTGTGTGTAGCTGAAGCGGCAATCTCTCGGCAGCAAATTTTCATTCTTCATTCCTGCAGTGATGCTGTTTGATGGTGGGGTTGCTTTTGCCCGCACGCAGCGGAATTAACAATGCCTCCTGTGCCTGCGGCTGCACCGTTGCACTACGCCTACTTCCGCCGCCAGCCAAGGCGGCTCTTTTGCTTAAAAGAGGGTTTCATTCTGTCCTGCTGACTCTGATGGTTGCGAAATGGCCACCTACAAGGTGCGGGTGTGCACATATCTTCGGACTACGACCATGAGCGACTGAGCGGAGCGAATAGTCGAGAAAACCATGGCTCCAAGTGAGTCGGTTCGGAAACAACTCAAAGCCTAAGCCCCGCACTCAAATTGCCTACTCAGCGCATATCTCAATTGTAGCTCAAGTATTTACAGCCAGTGCACGCGAGAAGCAACTCAATGTCTCAAATTTACAAGCGAATTTTGTCCTTTTCGCGTTTTCTAGGCTGCAGCCCCTCTGCAAAGATTCTGAATCGATATACCCCCATGTATATATGTATATATATATGTTAATTTATATTAATTTATGTATATATATTTATATATTTATATATTTATACAAAGTAATATTGATTAAGGCGGTAATTGTATACCTCTGTATTCGTACTTGTTCATGATAGGCTTGGGTGAGCCTCGCACGACCACCGTCAAAAGTGGCGATAACAGCAGGGCCTCAACTCATACAACCAAACACAATGGATGAACAGTTGATTTCCACAATCAACAAGTTGCAGGACGCATTGGCTCCGCTCGGCGGAGGCTCGTCGTCGCCAGTCGATTTGCCCCAAATCACCGTCGTGGGTTCCCAATCCAGTGGTAAATCCTCCGTTTTGGAGAACATTGTCGGGAGAGATTTCTTGCCCAGAGGCACTGGTATTGTCACCAGAAGACCGTTGGTTTTGCAGCTCATCAACAGAAGACCGGGCGTCAGCAGAGCTTCGGACGCCGACAAGATCAACAAAAAAAACGAGGAGGGTGACGAGTCCGAAAACAACTTGGAGGAATGGGGTGAGTTCTTGCACTTGCCCAACAAGAGATTCTACAACTTCGAGGAGATCAGAGAGGAGATTGTGCGGGAGACCGACGCCAAGACCGGTAAGAACTTGGGTATTTCTGCCGTTCCGATCAACTTGCGTATCTACTCCCCCCACGTGTTGACCTTGACTTTGGTTGATTTGCCTGGTCTTACCAAGGTCCCTGTGGGAGACCAGCCCAAGGACATTGAGCGTCAGATCCGCGAGATGTTGATGAAGTACATTGCCAAGCCCAATGCCATCATCTTGTCTGTGAACGCCGCCAACACCGATTTGGCCAACTCCGACGGTTTGAAGTTGGCCCGTGAGGTCGACCCTGAGGGTGCTAGAACCATTGGTGTCATGACCAAGGTCGACTTGATGGACGAAGGCACCGATGTGGTGGACATTCTTGCTGGCAGAGTGATCCCCTTGAAGTTCGGCTATGTGCCTGTTATAAATAGAGGCCAGCGTGACATCGAGGCCAAGAAGACCATTCGTCAGGCCCTTGCCGACGAAAACGCCTGGTTCGAAAACCACCCCTCCTACAAGACCAACTCCCAGTACTGCGGTACCCCCTTCTTGGCCAAGAAGTTGAACAGCATATTGTTGCACCACATCAAGAGAACCTTGCCTGAGATCAAGATGAGAATAGAGCACTCCTTGAAGAAGTACCAGAACGAGTTGTCTGTGTTGGGCCCAGAGTTGGAGGAAAGCCCAACCTCCATTGCCTTGAGCATGATCACAAACTTCTCCAGAGACTACAACGAGATCTTGAGCGGTGAGGCCAAGGAGTTGTCCTCGCAGGAGTTGAGTGGTGGTGCCCGTATCTCGTTCGTCTTCCACGAGATCTTCAAGAACGGTATCACCTCCGTTGACCCATTCGACCAGATCAAGGATGCTGACATCCGTACTATCATGCATAACACCTCCGGTTCGGCACCTTCTCTTTTCGTCGGCACCCAGGCTTTCGAGGTGCTTGTGAAGCAGCAGATCCACCGCTTGGAGGAGCCCGCCTTGCGTTGTGTGAACTTGATTTTCGACGAGTTGGCCAGAATCTTGTCCCAGATCATCAGCCACACCCAGTACTCCAGATACCCTCAGTTGAAGGAGCGTCTTTCCCACGCTTTCCTCCAGTTCTTGCGTGAGGAACTTATTCCAACCAACAAGTTTGTCCTGGACATCATCAACGCCGAGGAAACGTACGTCAACACCGCCCACCCCGACTTGTTGAAGGGTTCCCAGGCCATGGCCATGGTGGAGGAGAAGTTCCACCCACGTCCACAAGTGGCTGTGGACCCTAAGTCCGGCAAGCCCTTGCCTCCAAGCCAGCAGCCTCCAGCACCACAGCCATCCAAGGATGAGTCGAACGGCTTCTTTGGTGGTTTCTTCTCATCAAAGAACAAGAAGAGATTGCAGCTGATGGAAGCCCCACCACCAGTGTTGCGTGCCACCGGGTCGATGACAGAAAGAGAGCAGATGGAGACCGAGGTGATCAAGCTTTTGATCGACTCGTACTTCAACATTGTCAAGAGAACGGTGACGGATCTTGTGCCAAAGGCGGTGATGTTGAAGTTGATCACCAGATCCAAGGACGAGATCCAGAAGGAGTTGTTGAGCAAGTTGTACAACGCCCAGGACTTGCCTGACTTGGTGAAGGAGAACGAGCTGACAGTGCAGAAGAGAAAGGAGTGCAAGAAGATGGTGGAGGTGTTGATGAACGCCAGCGAGATTGTTTCGAGTGTTTAATATATACTTAGAATGTGTACACATTTACAGAGATGTCGGTCAACTGGTTCAACACCGCCTCGGTGTCCTTCCAGGGCACGTTGAAGATTCCGCTGTTGATTGTAGGCATGTTGACCACCGGGTTGCCCGATCCGTCGGTTTCGATATCGTCCAAAGACTTTAGCTGCTCAGCCAAGCTCTCCATGCTTGATTTTGTGTATTTCACAATTGTAGCTGGGTCGGTGCTAAAGTCGCTCGTAAACAAACAGGCAATATACGTCTTTTCGTCCCGGATCAAAAACGAAGATCCTAAAAGTGAGCTGTTGGTTTCACAGTGATTGGCGTATTTCTTGTATGCCTCAGGGTATCTTTTCTTGAACTGAGCAGCAATTCCGCCTCCCCAAGATCCGTGTGGATTGCAAGCATGAGCAAGCACAATGGACTTCTTGGCTGTGTGTGAGAAAAGGTCTCCTTTTAGATAATTGATCATTGTGGTAGAAAAGGGTGAGTTCGGAGTTGCTTGCAGCCGTGATGTGGAGATTGGCTATATGCAGGAATTGGTTCCGGCTAAGTCTGTGTTCCGGCCGGAGTTTTGCAAGTATTCTTAATTTAGAAGGTCGGTTCTGTGTTTGTCTGCAGCTTGTTACTAGAATGTGTATATAGTGTGTGAATACTAGATAGGTGAATACTAGATAGGTGGATTCTAGAACGCAGTCTATTTGTTGCTGTTGCAGCCATCTTTAGACATCTTTAGCGGGAAGAGTGAAATACTTTATTTTGTGATTCTGCTTATAGAAGTCGTACTGCTATCTCTACAGCCTATCTTCAAATATGCACTATCTTACACTATTTACCACCGGTAGCCGTGGGTCTCGCCGGCACTTCTGTAATTGATGGTGTTCACGGAAAAACCAGCTTCACAGCCACAGCCAAAAACATGGTCCACCACCTGGTTGGAGATCTCCGGAGACTCGTAGTTGGTTTCCTCCGGAATACACTCAAACCGGATCTGGTTGGACACAACGGCAGCATTCATCAGCTCGTACCGCTTTTCTGGCGTCAACATGTAGAACTCGATTGTGTCCCCGTTGTGGACGTGGGCAGACGGGTCAATGGCAAGAATGTCTGCCTTGGCACCCCAGCCGCCTCCACCGGCTATAACCTCGAATTTCTTAACAACTCCGTTCTGGTAGAGCTTCACGTACACTTTGGTGTCCTTGCTGGCTAGACCCATGAGCTTTTCGTTGTTTTCAAGGAACTTTGCTGCCGGCAAGTTGTTGATGGTTTTGAGCAAATTGCCAGTACAGCTTGTCACCGCTAGAGTTTCGGAGGGGTTGCCTAGGAAAGTCCATTTGTCCGAGCAAAATGGCTCTGAGAGCTGCGGTTCTAGCTGTGGCAACTTCACTGTGAGCTCACAGAGGGTTTCCCCCATGTTCATGTCCTTTGTGACTTCCTGGAGCTGTTTTGGCTGGAAGTAGAAAAGAGTGGCTAGCTTGCTTGTGGCAAAAGCTGTGTTGGCCAAAGAAAGCTTTATGTTCTGCTGGGCCACCTGGAGCTCAAGAGAGGCATCGATGTTCTTCCAGTTTGTTTTGTCCAGCTTGGAGTGGTCTTTTTCGTCCAAATGCTTGGAATTGGAGATATCTAGGTATTCGTCGAGCCAGAGCTCGGAGATACCGTTCCTAACTCCGTTGGGCACCACTGCGTCCACACCAGCCACCACCACCTGGAGCTGAGCCATCTGGTGGAAGTTTATAGCATGTTCTATGGCTGTGGGGAGGTTTTGTGGGGTTGAAAGAAGAATGACCGATTTGGGCATGAAATGCGTGGGGGCCTGGATGGAGGCATTGGCGGACGGAGAAATGGAACTCCGGGCGAAGAAGGAGGCAGATCTGGCTGCCGATGTCCCAAACCGTCTGGCTAGCTGGAACATGGTGTTGTGGAAAAGCTACAGACCTGGGTACTGATGCAGTGGTGTAATTTGTCTATGTGCAGGACACTACTCTAACTTTCTCTTCTTCTGGGCGTTTTCGTCCGACTCCTCCTCCTGTTGCTCTGGGAGCTTCTCGAGCTCGGCCTGGAGGTCGTACAGCGGGCCGTTGTCGAGAACAGCCTTCAAAAGAGGTCCCCACACGTCCTCGTCACGTGAGAAGTCGGCAAACCGGAACACGTTCTTGCCGAGCTCCCAGTCGGACTGCTTGGTCCGCTTCAACTCGACCAAGTGAGCCGCACACTCGACCGACCGGGCTAGGTCGCTCATGAGGGACCGGATGTAGGTGCCGGAGCCGACCTCCGCCGTGGCCGTGGTCACGGGGAGCTGGTCACGTGCGGGCGTTTCCGGGGCAACCAACCTTGGCAACACCGCCGTGTTCTTCTCTGAGTCCGGGACGGACGAGTCGGAGGTGAACTCCTCCGAAAAGAACATCGGGGACGCGTCCATGGTCGAGTTCTGGGCCAACATGTTGGCCACAACCTTCCCCTCGGAGTCCTGCGACAACTCCATCGGCTTGTACTGGTCGTCAAACCCCAAGTCGTGCACAGCAAACAGGTTGATCTGGATGTCACGTGTTTTCAACGACTTGGGCAACGGCAAGCCCTTCCTGGCGTACTCGTAGAGCGGTTTTCCGTCGACCTTCAAAGCCGAGAACAACGGAGCCGTCTGCTGGGACTTGCCGACGAACTTCTTGGCGGCATTCCTCAACAGCTCTAGCGTCACGTGCTCGTACTCTGCTCTGGTGATCACCTCTCCGTCCCTGTCTCCGGAGGTGGTACTTTGTCCAAGCATGGCCTTGGCCTCGTATGTCTTTGTGCACTCCCCAAGGTAGTATTGCAACTGTTTTGTTCCGGAACCAACTCCGATGATCAAAATGCCCGAGGCTAGCGGGTCTAAGGTGCCGCCGTGGCCGATTTTGATGGTGGTTTCCCGGATTTTCCGCTCGATCCGCTTCTTGGTGAGGTTCGACGTGGCCAAGTCGGCTCTCCGTTTCTGCTTGGCCTTCTCGATGTCCTCGGCAAACACCCTCAGTTTCTGGAAAATCTCCTTGATCGTCTGCACCACATGTGATGACGTCAACCCCTTGGGCTTGTCCACTGCAAAAATCCCGTTCATGCTGTCTGCGATGCTCTTCGCGTTGTAGTACTGTAGATGAGTGGTGATCTCAATGAGCACAAGCTCAGCCGGATTTTAATGATATTTATTTTTTGTATCGTTATATTGTTGTTCTGCTGTAGTCTAGTCTCTCAGGCAATCTCCTTAAATTCTACTTCTTTTCTTAGTATGTTTGTTTATTGGTATGCTATTGTTAGGATACCAGCCGGAACTGAGTGGCTGCAAAGACATGACATGTACCAAAGTAGCTACAAATCTTTAAAACGTTTCCAAGTGCTTGTTTCCTTTTTAAGTCAAGGCTTTTTCCAGGCTGCTAGTTCTGTGATGCTTATGAAGATAGTCATGTAGAAGGGTGGTGGTCACCTGCACCTTGTGACAGATAACCAGCCCAGTTTGGCTCAAAATTGCCTGAAAGTATTATAAATGCCAGTTTGGGTGGTAGTGAATATATCAGAAGCATTTGGCTGTCTTTTGGGTTATGGGTGGATTTTATAGTGCCACCATAAAATCTAAACTCTGTGGTTTCTCACAATTTGCACTCCAAGACACACATTTCTCAACCAAATGCAAACTCCCACTAGACCCTACAATTACAACTTCTCAAAGATACTTCTCTAATTCTAACAAAATAACTATTAGGGCAGGAAAAATACTATTATTCTAACTAATAAACTGTCTATTAAGGTAGGTGTCACCAGGACACTCTACATGCACTCTAAATGTAAAGTCAGTAGCACCATGTGGTGTCTACCCGCTTTCGCTTGCTGAACCTTTTCTGATGCTGTGGTGGCTGTCGGGACGGGGGATCTGAAAGTCCAACGAGAGGAAACCGCTCATTTGCGGGTTCACCAATCGTAGCTGTGGGTGTTTCTTTGAAAGCACCGTATCGTTGATATGCTCAATGTAGAGGTCCAACTCATGCACTTTCCGCTTGGTATGGGGGTCTTTGAACACAGAATTGAACACTCTCAGGTATAGAGTCCCGGAGAGAAGCTCAAGGAGGTTGTCTAGAACGGTCCAGGCCAGATATGGCGTGAAAGCCTCCATACAGATGGAATTCACCTGCTGGACCACGTTTGTGAATGTTTCCTCATCGACCCATTGCGGAATAAGCGGAGTCAGAGAGGTTGTGCCGAAAACGGTATTGTCAAACTCTCCGTATGCTGGTGTACCGGTTATGGCTGCTGGTTCTGTACCGGGGATAAAGGTAGAAAACTGGGGGACCATGTAGGAGAGCTCGGAGGCGTCGTAAGCCCTGGGTATTCTGACTATTCTTGTTGTTTCGTACTCTGAAGAGTACTTCAGGACATAGTTGTTGGGGAAATGGGTGATGACTAGAGCTGGAGGTTCAGACTCTGTGGCTTCCTCGTGGGGCTGTGCGACGAGAAACTCGTGGTAGTTGAAAAAGGAAAGCTCCTCTGGTTTGCTGATGCCGTACTTGGCATTCGGATCATTCATGGAGAACCATAAAAAGAATAACTCAAGTATATGGTAATCGTGTGACAATGACAAAAACAAAAAAATGATTCTGCCCAGGTTCGAACTGGGGACGTTCTGCGTGTTAAGCAGATGCCATAACCAACTAGACCACAGAACCACTTCTGATTACCTTGCACACATGTGGCAGTCCGGTCAAACTGAGTGGGAGAACCACCCTGCTTGTGCTACAATTTAAATATTTATCGGCTAACAAACCTAGGGGAGTCGTCCTTTCAGCCCAATTCGGTATATTTCCGCCGTCTAGGGCTATCGCACTAGTGGCCGGGTACTATATAGAAGACGCAGGTACTCTACAAAAGCATCTGTACTATACAGAGGGCCGTACAAAAGCCAGCGAAAGTGCAATTTTTTCAATCCACACCTTTTTCTTCTTTTCCTCAACATGTATGTATCCCGATGGACGTTGTGATGAAATTTGGTCCTCCGGGACCCGCTCTAACCCAGCTCATTTGATATCATCTGTTTGTGATAGGAACTGCTTAGATAACTGATATGTCCTTCCTGAACTAAACTAACATTTAGGCTCTGTCAGATCTTTGGGAATTAGAAGATTGGAGACTGTCGAGAAAAAGCATACGATCAAGGGGCAACCTAAGACATTTTGCTGCGTTGCTCCGCATTATGTTCCATTCCGGCACACCGCTGGATCTAGTTGCCGCACTCCGATTAGTAGATGTAGATGCATTGGTAGTCTCACCAGAAAGCACACAGCCACAACGAGATGGCTAAGCTGAGCTGCGGACCAGCTAGTCTGATATAGTCAGAATTGAAGCCGGCGGACCAACCACGTGTCACGTGACCTAAATCACGTGCAACACGTGCACAGGGCCCATCAGGCCTACCACCACCAGCCACCCCCGTGACCCCATTTAAAGCAAGTCCCGGCCTCCCAATCTCTCTAGAGCAACAGCCCAAGCTCCTCTTTTTATAATTCTTACCAAAAAAACGGTGGTGTGCCGAACCGGGCCAACGCGGTAAATTTTTCACAAACCTGCAGACGACCAATATCAACTACCAGATGCTCCCACAGAGAACATTGCAGCTCGGAGCACGGAGGCTTGCCGGGCCGCTCCGGACGATGCGGCTAGAGAGCACGGCGGTGCCGAAAACAGAGGAAGTTCCCCGGAAAAAGCCGCAAAACAACACATCCAAGAAAGTGAGAGAAATCTCCAGACAAGTCAACCAATCGGTGGAGCGGGCGACTCCGCTGGAGCTCCTGGAGGCCCTTGATATTCTCGAAGAGGGCACGGCTTACTTGAGGGAAGTGCAGGCGGAGGAGAAAATCCCAGAAAGAGACATCTACCGCACGTTCCAGCCGGTGATTGCCCGTCTTTTCGACAAGATGTTTGAGCCCGGAGCCAGCTTCGGAAACCGCAGTCTTGCCGAGGTCGTGGACATGTTGGCCCAGCAGAAGGTTGCCCACCGGTACCACTTTGCCCGGGCAGCACAGCACTTTATTGGCCAGGCTCCAAGCCAGCCGGAGTTGTACAACGAGGTTTTGGCCTTGTGGCTCAAGTTTGCCGAGTACCAGCACTCTTTTGACAGCGGCAGAGGGCAGGTTTTCAACTACTTTGCCTCGTACAAGGAGCGGGGGTACCAGCAGCCCCACTTCAAGGTGTTGGTGTACTTTGCTTACGTAATGCTGTGCCTCAAGACGGACGCCATTCCGCTGGCGGCCGACTTGCTCAAGATCTTGGCTGCCGGAGACGGCCAGGCCCTGATCCCAGATACCTTCCACGTGAAGCGGACGCTTTCCCAGTTGGGCTTGACCGACGCTCTTCTGCAGGACTTCCAGCTGTTCCAGGTGGCCCACAAGAAGCTCAAGGCGGCTGCGTTGGACCCCAACTCCGAGGACGCCTTCTTCCGCATCGAGAAGATGTCCAAGGCGTTCGACTCCCGTGGTTTGAACGCTTTCTACCGGGACATGTGCCAGGCTTCGGCAGATGGGAAGCCCATGCAGGAAAAGACGTTGAACCGGGTCATGATGGCTTTCATAGAAGTGGGTTCCTACGGCCGGGTGTTTGACGTTTTCTCCGACATGATCTCCGGCGGACTTAAGAACCCGACCGCCAACACCTTTGATCTTGTGTTCAAGGCTTTGGGCCACCCAGACAGACTCAGTCCGCTCACTGCCAAACAGAAAGCTGAGACCGTGCACACTGTGGATGCCACCAGGCTGGCCATGAAGCAGCTTGGCTTGCCCATGAATGCCCGGACGTTGGGCTACATTGTGCTGTGCTACGCCAACATCGACCGGTTCGACAAAATCGAGCCTTTGCTCAAAGCACACCCGGAAATGGCCCGCATCGACTTCACCAAGAACAACATTCTTGTTGGTTTGCTCTTGAACGACCACGTTGCCGAAGCCGAGACCAAACTCAAGGCTTACTTGGCCGAGGACCCGCTGTTTTCTCCGTACACCCTCACCATGAACCGGTTCCTTGCGTACTACACGAGAAAGCTGCAGTTTCTGGCTGTTGAGGGCATCTTGAAGTTCATGAAGGAGAAGAATATCCCCGAGGACGTGGCCACCGTTACCACCGTGGTGGACTTCTACTTCAAATTGAGCAGCTCCAAGGGCCAGCTTCCAGACATCCCAGCAGTGATGCGTTTGTTCAAGGACAGAAAGGACATCGACTTCAGTCCCTCCACGGTCAACACCATCTTGGACACGTTGACGCAAAACGGATCCAACCTTGCTGCCGCCAGAGCCGTGTTCAAGCATTTCTCGGACCAGACACCAAAATACAAGTTCTCGCCAGCCATGAACACCACCATGTTCCGTGCGGAGCTCAACTACGGCCTGTTCTTCAACGCCGAGGACTTGTTCAACAACTACGTCAAGAACATCCGCAGCGACACCAGAATATGGAACATGATGATCCGTGGGTGTCTCAACCACGACGCCCAGATGGCCAAGGACTACTTCTACCGTCTTGTGGCCGACAGAAGCGTGCGGCCCAACTACTTCACCTTCTACTTCATGCTCGACTACTTTGCCAGCCGCAACATGACCGAGCAGCTCCAGTGGGCCGTGGACGAGCTTGCCAAGGCCAACTTGACCGAGTTTGGCGATGTCTTGCCCAAGTTGGTTTCCCGGATCGGCACCCGTGTGCTGGTGCCTCCTGATTTGGCTCTCCGCATCTCTCAGCTCGAGTGATCATGTACATAGTATTTACAGGACTTAAATATCAAACTCCCCCATGGCCTTCTTCCACAACGGCCCTGCCCACCGCAGGAAACGGTCCGATGCATTCTGGATGCTGTCCAAAGCCGGACGGGTGTCCAACATGAATGCCGGCATGCCTGTTTCCTCGTCGTCCGCGGCCGAGTAGTAGTCTATCACATACCGCACCTTCTCCCACTCCTTGCTGTCCCGGACACCCCGGAGCACCGTCCAGTCATGGCGGTCGAACGGAGGAACCGTGTTGAATGTTTCGGGGAAAATCTTGCCCAACATCAAGTACATCCGGGCTCTCGGACTTAAGTCGTGGGGTCTTCCGGTGAACTGGAGCAACCGGGGCTCCACCCTCAGCTCCGCCGTGTACTTGCTTTCCCAGTCCAAGATCTGGTTCCATGCTCCTTCATTCAAGAAGTTGTGCACCTCCACCATCAGCTCCACGGCATCTTCTGGGATTCCCTGACCTTTGCCTTTTCTGAGCATCGCATTAAGCATCTGCTGCGGAGAGGGGTACTCCCAGAAACCCTGGTCGGGAGACTCGCCTCGTGGAATCGACGAGATGGTTCTCTCTGTGGAAAGCACCACTTTCTGTCCTGGTGCTCTTTCGGACGAAATGCCCATCGGCATGTTGTTGAGCGGGTTCAACACCTCAACGTCGTCTCCGGATTTTTCATGTTTCACAGGACACGCCAGCGCTCCCAGCGTCGAGATAACGGGGCATTTAGCCAACCCCTGTGCCTGTATTTGCTTATCTGCCCAAAACCAGCCCATGGTGATGTGTGGATGGGATGTGCGGATGTGATCAGAAAAATTGGCCCCTTCACGTGATGCGTAACGTGTCAATTCACGTGCTCACTCACGTGGCATAATATGACCTCCGCCACCGTCTCTGCCAGCCAGGGGTGGTTCAATCTCCTGGATTATCCTCGGATCAAGCTCACAAGAGCGAAACCCAGTGCGCTTAAGCCAGGTGAGACTTTTAGCCTCAGGGTCTAGGCCCCTGCAGGGAAACGCCGATAGAGAGGCGGACTAATACGTGGCAGTGGCTCCATACTGCAGAGATACATTGTTCTGTAATTTGCCCTCTGAAAAGCTTTTCTCGGGATCTGCTGTGCCGCCCGGAGTTAAACAGCCACTGTGAGCGGCGAAAAAAGTCACTGTGGAGGGGATTGTTCAGCTTTTTGGCTGCATGTCACGTGCTCCGTTCCGCTGATCGCCACTTGGTTTAGTGCCCCTGGTCATGTGCACCAAAAACCAACAATGGCCACTGCAGAATCCATTTCTTTACCGCTGCTCCGGAGAAATCCTTTGACGCATCACCATTGCAGGACTATCCGGAGTACTGAACCCGAAATGCCACGTGACGCCCAATTTTCAGTAACTACTGAAGTGCAGTCACGTGACAAAGGCAGATAGGCATGCGGGCGCATACAATTAGGTGCATACAATTGAGCCGGCCTATGTGCAGCACTTGGCACGTTGATTTGCAGCAATAGACCCGCCCGAACCAACCACAATGCACAAAGCACCACCAAGCTGTCAGCCAATTATTGGTCAAGCCGCTTCAGATTGTCTTTGATTGCTAACATCACCGGCTTTTCTGGCGAATGGGACCAACTGGGCCGACTGTGTATGCAGTGCTGAGCACGGCTTTTCTCGCTGCGCGTTGACCAGCAAGCCCACCAATTGGCTGAAATGGTTTTCCGTTTTCCCTGTGAAACCTGTGGAAGTCTCGTAATCGCATACGCCAACGAGCACGGCTGGGACGGCACTGCAGATTACGTGCATACCCTTATCAGGACTGCACAGTGGTCAGGGAAACTAGAATATGTCACTAGTTTTTGGCAAGGGGCTGGCCCGGTGTAATTGGCAGCACAACTTTAAAGAGCAGCGCAAGGAAGCAAGCATGGCGGTTTAGCCGCTGAGGCTTTTGAGAGGATTTTGCCGCCCTACCTCGACATAGTTCCCTGCTACATGTCCCCGCGGCACACTATTCTTTTGGATTACGGCATACTGGTGCCGAAGTGCTTATCTTAGGAAAAAGCACGGCAGCAGTCGCAGCCCCGGGCTCATACAAGCACAAAGCCGATTTCCGAGGACGAGGCTTTGGGGCGGTGAAACAGGCCCGTTTTAACTCAATTTCTTTATGTGGCGTGGCGTATTGGCATGGCAGCGGCGGTCAAGTGCGAAGATGATGCCGATTTATTTTTACTGACATTTTAGCAGTGTTACTGGGGTAGCTCGGGTCGCTGTGTCCCCTCTGGTTGCCAGGCAACGTAAACACACTCTGCAACCCTGCGTTGGATTTTGAGCGCACCGACATCATACAACTCTACCCCGTGAGCCGCATCACACATCCGAGATTCTCTCGCAATAGGGGCTTTACTCAGCCTTGTACACACGTTTTGCAAAACTCTCAAAGCTTATATATCTTGTTATTGGCTATGCTGCACCCGCTGCTATCCCGGCGGGCCTCGGAAAGGGGGGGGGGGGGGATTTTGCCAGTAGCTACATAACCTGGGACAAAAAGTTCCGGTACGGCGCCAGTTTGTCGACACAGTACCTTTTTCGAGGGGTGCATTTGTGTGTAGTTTCACCCGGTGTGTTGGTGCGAAAGGCGAAACTCTGAAGAAGCGACAATTTCAAACAGGTATGAGAACCCGTCTCTGCTCATCGCTATATGCCGACAGCCAGGCCCACCGACACTAATGTGGAATACAGCCCGAGATGCGCTTGAATATTTATTACCGTGATAAGATTTGCGCCGGATCAATTATTATTATTATTATTATTATTATTATTATTATTATTATTACTATTATTATTATTTTTTTCTCAGCGCTGCCGCTATCTCATCCTCCTTTCGACAGATGATTTGCTATGCCTAAAAATAATGTGTCAACCCCGATGCGTCTTACCAGGCTTCTAGTCTGAGACTGCAGTGCTCCGAAAGCTCCCCTTGCGCCTCGAAAAGAAAATTCCTATCTCAATCCTCGGTGCACTAGCGTCGTTCGCCTGACGAGTTTCTTATCGAGCCCCACGCACTGCAATGGCTATAATATGTAGGTCATGCACTTAAGAGCCCCCAACTCCAAGGAAAAAACATTGAGGCTTTGTGCGCCTCCTATCTAGGCATCGCGCACATCTAAACCGTAAGAGAAATTTTCGCACAGGCTTAAACTAGTTAGCAAAACCGTTGACGGAGGTCTACGTGTTTTGATCAAGCCAGATCAAGGGAGCACGTGAGATAAGTGAGACACCCGCAGTAGCAACCAAGGGCATTAAGAAAGGTGGCAGGCCGGACAACCAAACGGGATGTACCTGCACAGGGTTACATAACTGGCAGCATACTAGCTGCATGACGGAAACGCAAAGAACGTTCATTTTCATGCACGTCACCAAACGGGCTCAAAGAGCTTTTGCGAAACAAACCAATTGTGAAGACAATGCCATTAATTGGACCACAAAATGGACCCGCTTGACAACGCGTGACTGGTGGAAATTCTATTACACACTAAGAATTGGTCAATTGAGAGAAAAGAAAACCGGCAGAGCAAAACATTGCAACAGAAAAGTACAGGAATCAAAAAAAAAAGAACTGAGACATTGTCGTATCTGTCTGTCTATGTCGCTTATTTTTCGGAACACGCCTTGCCACCTCCAGCAGGAAGGAAAATTAATGCATCAACTATACAGCTACAGCAACCCGAGTCGAGTCATAATGCTCGCCCAAACCGTAGTTGTATTTGTAGAAAACAAGGACAAGCTTGTCCTGTGGGCAATCCGGATTGAAGACAATTGGAGCAGCGCCACTAGAAAGCACCTCGATCGGGCACCCGTAAACCAGCGCCAAGGCTTTAATTTCCATATCGGAGCCCCACATAGCGGTATTCTCCAATTTCTCGGTGTACTCGTCTACATCTCGGAGTGCACCTTTGTTTTCGTCAAAAAGGAATGGGATGAAATCGTCCCGGTGCTGGCGGATGTACTCGGCCGCCTGTTTCCTCAAGTCAGCCACTGAGACAGTGATGTTCCTTCTGGTTGCCAACTGGTCCTGGATCAGGGCGAAAAGGCAATGCCCGTCGGGCTTTACTTCCTGGACGGCTAAGCCTTGCTTGGCCAACAATTTCTTCATTGAGTCCATCTCCATGGCTCTGTAGTCCACAGACAGGGCTGCCTCCTTCTCAGCCTCGGCCTTCATCCGGTCGATTTCAGCCTGACGCTTAGCCAATCTCTCTTTGGCTCTGTTTCTCTTCTTCCCCTCGGCTGGCTCGGCTGGCTCAGCTTTGGCCTCTGGATGGGGCTCTTCCTTGAGAGACATCAGCTGTAGAAGCTGCAGCGGGTCGATTTCCTCTTCCTTGACGCCGTTGAACTCATTGATCTCGGCTTTGTGCTTCTCATCTAGATCGTACTGTAGCTGTGAGCACTTATCGTTTGCTGCACGCCTGGTCTTTTTCAGAGACTGCTTTTTCAACGAGATGATCTGGTTCTGGAGCTGCTTCTGCTCCTGCCTATGTCTAGCCAATATAGACTCCATCGGTGGTGGTAGAGCTTATGATGCGATGATGGAATCGGCCGTTTTCTGCAGGAAAATTAAGTCACATGGTGGATCGACCGGAGTCGTTGGGGAAACCACAGGCAGATGATCCGGAGCGGAGCTTGATAATCTTACAATTCCGGCGGAGTGCAGCACCTCACTAAACCCCGTCAGACAAGAGTGCGGAGTTGGTGTATTCTCCGAAGCCAAGGCCCCCTAGACGCACTATTGTTTCAAACACAATATGGAAACGCCAAAACGCCATATATTTTGTAGGCAGCGGTGCTGGTGGCACATCGAGCAAGACAAGAGGTTATCTAAGAAAAAATGTGAGATAAGAATAAGCAAGGATGGCAGTTGCCATAGTGATGCTTGTGTTGCAACCGGAAGTCTGGGCATTTTGGCGAGGGACGGAAAAAAACAGAAACCAAAAAATAAAGGAGATAGTACGAGCGACATCGGAAGGGGTCTCCGTAGAAGAACAAGAGAAGATCAAGCCTTCCACAAGCCCCGGTCAAACAGTAAATCAGGCAAGGGTTTTTCTCGAAGAATAGGATCAGCTCAACTAGTGGCCGCAGGCCCGATTACGTAAGCGCAAAACGTTTCCTGGCAACGCCCTGCGAGGAGTAGGACAACAGGTGTGGTTTTGGTTGGCCCGGAAATGAGCACCGCCAGATGCCCTGGCCGAGCCAATAGCCAAATTGAGTATGCTTCTCAAGCAACGCCTCAGAAAGTGGCGAGATTGAGTTTGCAAAATAGAAAAATAGAACAAAGAACATTCCGGAATGCGGGAGAGAATAGCAAGTGCCTGGAAATTAGACCAAATCTTAAGGGTTTCGGTCTCGCCAAGACGGGTGGAGGGAAAAATTAACCGCAGCAAAAGAAACAATTAAGTGAAGCGTGTTAACAGCATTAAGGCTGTTTGGGGTAATCAAATGAGGTGCGAGGAGACAGGCGACATGCTGGCGCAGCTTTTTTTTTTTTTTTTTTTTTTTTTTAAATGCTCCTATGCGGAAAAAGCGGGACTATAGGTGGCACCAGAGGCGATCCCATTTTTCCCACGGAATATCGGCAATCGACAATTAGCAGAGAAGATCGGTGATATACTATGGCTAACTAGATTTGGCTAAAAGGCGTGAGTTACGGAGGCAGATTTTCACAGGACCAGGATGAGGCGACTATAATTAACGAAAGGCAAAGATGCAGTGGGCCTCAGGCGACCGGGCTGCTGTAGCTGGGCCGATTCGCTAAACCGGCCCCTTTTCTGCCTCACCAATTCTCCCTTTTCGTGCAAACCCCCTCCACGCAC
>JAJMDB010000006.1:0-19392 GCA_030573315.1 Osmozyma mogii
AAAAAAAAAAAAAAAAAAAAAAAAAAAAAAAAAAAAAAAAAAAAAAAATCAAAAAACAAAAAAAATTCAAATGAACAAGGCAAATTGGAAAAAAGGAAATAAACACCAAACAAAACAAAAAAACAAAAAAAACGAAAGCTAAATAGAAAGATAAATAGGTGTTATATAAGCTAAAGTTAAGAATGGATAAAATGAAAAAATTTGTATTGTAAGTGCTACTTTGCCAACACGAAGTCTGAATTTAAGTTAAATACTGTGTCATTGAGCACTTCGAGGGTTGAATCTAATTCGAGGAAGAACCCCTTCAAATAGATCTCAAAATTATAAATAATATGCACTAGATAATGCTCCTGTATTAACTACGAAGATAGTTACAGTGCGCTGAAGAAGTCAGGTGTGTGCTGGGCACCAATCTTTCTGACTCCTAAAATTGCGACGAAGTCAGTCACGAGGGATATTTTGAATTAGGTACTTTTATATATAGCCGCTTATCAACGCATCTCAAACTTTTTGTTCTGGACAAAAAAAGTCAAAAGAAAAACTTTAATCGGATCATTGAAATGAGCTACGCCCTTTCAGATTCTCATAAACACTTAGTGGAAGGAAAATTGGAGGAGACCGACCCTGAGGTCAAGCAGATCATTGATGCAGAGATCGATAGGCAAAAGCACTCGTTGGTGTTGATTGCAAGTGAAAACTTCACTACTACTGCAGTTTTTGATGCTTTAGGAACTCCAATGTGCAATAAGTATTCTGAAGGTTATCCTGGTGCTAGATATTATGGTGGTAATGAACAGATCGACAGGATCGAGACATTGTGTCAACAGCGTGCTTTGAAAGCATTCGGCTTGACTCAAGATAAATGGGGCGTGAATGTGCAAACACTTTCCGGATCACCAGCTAATTTGCAAGTTTATCAAGCTTTAATGAAGCCACATGAACGCCTCATGGGGTTAGATTTACCTCATGGTGGCCATTTGTCTCATGGGTATCAGACTGACTCGCGCAAAATATCCGCCGTGTCTACATACTTCGAAACCATGCCTTACAGGGTTGATTTAGAAACAGGGTTGATCGATTATGACATGCTTGAAAAGACTGCGGTCTTATACAGACCCAAAATTTTGGTTGCTGGAACTTCAGCATACTGTCGCTTGATTGACTACAAAAGAATGAGGGAAATTGCAGACAAAGTGGGTGCCTATTTGGTAGTCGATATGGCACACATCTCCGGACTAGTGGCAGCTGGAGTTATTCCATCACCTTTTGAATATGCAGATGTTGTGACAACCACCACTCATAAGTCTTTGAGAGGCCCAAGAGGTGCTATGATTTTTTTCCGCAGAGGAGTGAGATCTATCAATCCAAAAACTGGTCAGGAAGTGATGTACGATCTCGAAAATCCTATCAATTTCTCAGTCTTTCCTGGACATCAGGGTGGTCCACATAATCACACAATTGCTGCATTGGCAACATCATTGAAACAAGCCTCCACACCTGAATTTAAAGAATACCAAGAACAAGTTTTGAAAAACGCAAAAATTTTGGAACGAGAGTTTCTTGCTCGTGGCTATCTGCTAGTCTCTAATGGAACAGACTCTCATATGGTTCTCGTTTCCTTGCGTGACAAACAAATTGATGGTGCTCGTGTAGAGGCTACCTGCGAGCTTATCAACATTGCTTTGAACAAAAACTCTATTCCGGGAGATAAATCTGCTTTAGTCCCAGGGGGTGTTAGAATTGGCGCTCCAGCAATGACAACACGAGGAATGGGCGAGTCTGATTTTGTGAAGATAGTTGAGTACATAGATTTCGCAGTCAATTATGCCAAAAAAATTCAGGCAGGCTTGCCAAAGGATGCAAATAAACTCAAGGATTTCAAGAAGGCTATTATTGATCAATCTGGAAATCTTGCAGAAATGAAGTCTGAAATCTATAATTGGGTGGGTCAATTTCCTTTGTCGATTTGATTTTTAATTAATGTTTTAAGGCTACGTATTTTAAAATATCTTTATTTGTTTGATGGTTTCATGCTGATGATAGCTTAGAAAGAAACATCTTCTCATGTAGTGTTTTTCTGGGGATACCACACGCATGACTCTTCGGAATATGCATGGAACAAGTTCAGGCTCAAGTCAGGTCATATTCATATTTTTAGTTTTTATTTTTTATTTTTTATTTTTTCTTAGCAGTCCATTAATTGAAATTTCTTTTTAGTTATCATTGAATGTGTCATTTTCGTCATTTTTCGGCGTTCGATTTTTGTGCTGCTGATTGTCTCTCCACTGAAATGAAGCACCCCACTGTAATGGCGCGACGTTTTCCGAGCATTTAAGAGAGCCTTTATACCCTAGAGAACAGCAACCATAATTTTTTTTTGCTAACCTTTTCTTGATCAAATACTTTACTACAATGGATACTCAGCTTCAGAATGCAGTTTTGGAACTCATTGATGCACTTCAGGTCGACAAAGCTTTTCTTTGCAAAGCGACAAACCACTTCCTCAAATCGATGGATGCTGGGCTTGCAAATGAGACGCCATCTAGAGAGTACATGCCCATGATTCCAACATATGTAACCTCTATCCCATCCGGGAAGGAAAAAGGCTTATTCCTCGCTGCTGATTTGGGTGGTACAAACTTCCGTGTCTGTTCAATTAACCTTCAAGGCGATCACACCTATACATTGAAGCAATCAAAATTTCCGATCCCAATTGATTTGATGCTGGGCACAACCTCCGATGAATTGTTTTCATTTCTTGCTTCCAAAGTTAAAAACTTTTTAGAAGAGCATCACTCTGAGCTCCACCCATCTCAGACCCTCAAGCTTGGTTTTACCTTCTCTTTTCCAGTCGAGCAGACTGCAATTGACAGGGGTAAACTTATCCGTTGGACGAAAGGTTTTAATTTGCCCGATTGTGTGGGAAGAGATATCGTGGAGTTCTTTCAAAAACACATTGACAGGGTTAATGCCCCAGTAGCTGTCGTCGCTCTCGCCAATGACACAGTGGGAACACTATTGTCTCGAGCATATTCCAACGACTCTGCAAAATCTGGAGCCAACACTGTTATCGGCTGCATCTTTGGTACAGGTACAAATGGTGCATACCTTGAGTCAGTTTCCAATATTCCAAAACTTGGCAAGTCAACTGAGCAGAACACCAAATACATGGTTATCAACACGGAATGGGGCTCTTTTGATAACTGTTTAGATGTTCTTCCCAAAACGACTTTTGATGAAATAGTTGATTCTGAGACATCGAACAAGGGATACCATCTATTCGAAAAGCGGATAAGTGGAATGTTTCTCGGTGAACTTTTAAGAGTAATGCTTATTCATCTTTTCGAAAAGAAATTAGTGTTTACGGACCTTTACGAGAAAAGAGGAAACACATTGCCTCATAGACTTACCGAACCATTCCTCTTGTCTTCAGAAGTTCTCTCATACCTCGAAATCGACGATTCTACTGATCTTAGAATGTCTGCTTTGATTTTGGAGAACCAGTTGAGATTGCCTACGACACTTGGAGAGAGAATTGCGATTCAAAAATTGACTAACGCAATTGCTAAGCGTGCAGCCTACCTCTCGGCGATCCCATTGGCAGCTATAGTAACAAGAGTCAAAGATAATTACAACGATGACAAAGATTTTGAAATTGGCTGCGATGGTTCCGTCGTAGAGTTCTACCCAGGCTTCCAAGACAAGATTTTGGAAGCTTTTGAGCTCATAAATCCATTGAAAGGAACAAGCAAAAAGGTGCACCTTAGAATCGCAAAAGATGGTAGCGGGGTTGGTGCAGCCCTTTGCGCCTCCACTGTTTAGTTCTAAAATTCTTCGGTATTTTCCGTCCCAATGATAAAATGTTTCAACTCAGTAATAGAATCAAATAAATTTTATTATTTTAATATTATTCTTATTATTATAATTTTTATCATATGTTCATGGAAACGCTGGTAGTAGATAAGAATCCGTCTTTTCATCTAAACTTCAATCAGGTCCAAGTTAATCAGTCAGTAGGTTTTAAATTCCAATTGCAAAACAATAGAGAATGGCACATAGATACTCCTCCTCGTTGTAACCCCTTCCGTTTAACATCATACACCAAATTGTTTGCCCCTTTCATAAAAGACTCTTCAATCTTCCGAGAAAAGCCCGTAGCAACTTTGAAAAAAGAAAATTTACGTCTTCTATAAGCCTACTTTTCTATTTAAAAATCATACAAAATCACAAATCTAGTTGGATAGAGTACAAAAATAAGGGATCTAGTTTAAATTCCGTGTGGATAATTTTCTCCTTTAGGATTATATAGTAGTCGATAATGTATGTAAGATTTGAACTTATTTGATAGTTATAGATATAGCAAGGAAATATGAGGCATACTTTACTAGTCGCTTAACACTTTTGATCCCAAGAAATTCATATCTCTAATTTTCGAAAGCTATTGTTTATTCTTATATTCTACCTCCTTTTGAACAACAACAACTTATAACTAGTAAATTCATTAAATAGTATCATGCCAATTCATTGTGGTACTCACACACTTCAGATATCTATCTGCGTCACTACCACATATACTTAATATCTAATTATGAGCTCACCCTTCGTTATAATCCAAAAAAGGGCGGAAATTCATTAACGCCAAGACTCATGAAAATCATGCATATGGAGCGAACTCACTTTAGGCCCCCCGGCAATCGGGACACGCCCACAAAAGACGAGTGTAGGATAGCTTTTTGAAATGAATTCTGTTTTCGAAGCATTTTTCTCAGCCTAAAGACAGACTCATTATAACACAGGACAACAACAAAAAGGAGCGTGCCTCAAGTGCTACTCCCATGTGAGAAACAGAACAAAAGACGGCTATAAAAAATTGCAGAAGACTTCATGCTACGAGTCCCATAAGCACTACACAAAAGGATCGTTTATTCATTTAATATAAATCGCTCTCCAAAAATACTTGGGCGAAGATTGCAATTCCCGAGACGAATATAGTAAAAGGCTCATACCATCAGCTTGAAGTATAACGATACACCAAAGAAAACAACTCACGAATGTAAAATCTGTTTGGACTCACTGGACAACTATTCAAGTTATGATCCTTTGAAAAGCCAATCCAAACAGCTGTAGTCAAGCCTACCCGAAAACTTTCTATTACGACCACCAAGAATTAAAATACCTTTTAATTCGAATGAGGGCGCATCGTGAAAAAAGGAAATTATCAGAGACAAGCAAACCAGCCAATGCCAATAACATCTCTACTCAAAGAATACTTTTTACAAAACCCTGGTGAATTTAGAAATATTCAAAGATCGGTTCCAATTCCTACACTAAATTAACAATAGAGATGGCTTGCCTTGATGTACGAACATGCAAGAAGACAAACTTAATCTTCTTTCATGCACATGGTGGCTTTCGAATTCGCTTTTTTATGTCGACAATGCCAAAAAAATTAGAAATTCATATGCAATCGGCTTCTATTGTTGTGGGAATGCGTTAAAGGGAGCATAACATCATCTTATTAATTCGAAAAACTCGTTAATCGCCTTGATTTTTGAAAGGTTTTTGGCAATCATCAAATGTCGCGAAAAAATAGTTGCTAATGCTCGACATTGAATTGAAAAATGATCAGAACAAGAATTGTGGTAAATTTTTATAGCTTTCTGGGATCCACACGGAAGCCTAATCGTCTTGACCAAGCTTTTATTATCATACTGACATGGCGGTTGTATGGTTGATTTTTGATCTGAGTCTTATGGCTTTCACAAGTGCACAACTTCAGGAATTATATCGTGGATTCCGATCCATGGACTTTGTAGAGGTCGATATCACTTTTCGCGTAGAAACCTTTCCATCACATGAGGAGCAAATATACTTAATAGATCTAAAGCAAGATCGTTGTATAAAAAATTCTACAAGCAACAATTGCCTTAAGTAGCATTTTGTACTCCCTGAACTAAGACAAAATAATAAATGAAGAGCTTTTAAAAAGCTTTGTCTAGCTCCATTAGTTGCTCCAGAGAGAAAATCATTACTTCTGAATGTCTGTCAAAAAATGGCTTATGGTTGGGGCTTTTTTGTTATTTGATTGAAATCAGTAAGTGTTTTTGGATACATAAAACAAAGTAAGAAAATAAACTAGAACTACATTTCAAAAATTTAACAGTGATTTTTTAGGCACAGCCACAAAACCTCTTTTCTATTTTTATACTTGGGCTGTTGAATTAAAGAGATTCAGGCGTTTTGTCAAAGGAGACACTTAACTTGGTCTTTACCTTTTTTGCTTGTACGAACAGTTGGTTAATTAAAAAATAACCTCTATCTTTATATTAGTTCAATATAAAGTTTCGCGTTAGAACAGCTGTTTTGTCTTTGGTAAGTCCAAATTTTGTTCACTCTTTTGATTGGCAAGAATGCTCTTGGCACCAAATTTTTACTAGTTGAAAGTTTTGGAATTTTTGAAATGCCAGAGGATATTGTGAGAAAGAGAGAGGAGGACAAAAAACGGTAGCGTAGATATTTGGGCCACAATGTGTTTCTCTCGGATGTTATCAAAACTAAAGCCTCAGTAAGTAGAGCCCCTACGGACGGCGTACTCAAGAACTTCTTAATACCGTCGCCGGAGATATTCTTGCACCTAGGTTTAACGAATGATTTGTTGTATTGTTTTAATTTTAAATTTGCCTAGAAGCTCAACGCTTGACGAGGACTTTTGAGAAGCTGCGTCACAGTGTCAGGGAGTTTTTTTCTATTCAATAGAAGTTGATATGTATACTGTGGAGTCTGGGGAGAATCCTATGGGAATGTATCGAAAACATCGGTCATCTCAAATGGTTTCTCTATCTATTTCTTGCTCAGTTGCAGCCAGGCTCAAGCCAGTGTCTTAATGGCACAGTTGGGCCAAGCCTAGCTGCTGTGCTTATTAAAGTGGTGCTAGATGAGCGGCTAGTTGCTTTAGAGGTTTATGGTTCTATTGCTTAGATGAATTAGTTTACTCTCTTGAGGTTGGAATGCGCTAGCGAAATCACATTGAATGGATGAAATTGTACTCTGGGAGGATTCTAATCATTGTTGGAGGACTAGACGATGCATGAGCCACACGGGCCATGCCTTCAGTTTTTCTTCATCATCCGAGTTCGGTAAAAGTGATTGAATTGAGCGAAGAGATTTAACAGGCTACCCTTGCTCTTTATCGCTTATGGGTAATAACGAGTGGAAAAAAAGGTATTTTCTACTTATGTTTTGTGAAGGCCCATTTTTGAGAATGTACATCTCCTAATGACGCTGTTGCAAGCAAGGGCTGTAGTTTAGACTCTAGCAATACAATTTTCCAGAAATCTAAGGCAATGACTAACTGTGCAAACTTTTGAAAAGATTTTTAATACGTTTTTGATGACTACCTAGGTAATCCTAAGGGAAGGATGATCGATGTGGGAAACTAAGCTAAACCCCTTCTTTGTAAACTCTATCCAATTAAGGTTGGTAAACTTGTAAATTGTCAAAGTTTTGTTGCGTAGGCAGAACATTTTATTCACAAATAATGTGGCAGTGACAATTTTGTTGGCAAATAGATAAATTCTCCCATCCAAATGCGTTTGCTTTTGTATGCCAATACCTACTGATCGTCTACGACAAATAAGCCAAAGCATCTTGTTTCTCTTACCACGTCCATGTAATTAGTATGTCTGTCAATTAAATTAAAGTATTTTATTATTATTACTATTATTTTCTAAGGTTGGTGGGCCCAGATTGCCGAAAAAAGTTACTGGTCCTCTTCATTGACCAAAGCGAAATTGAGCCGTAAACCTTGATCTTCGACCTCAGGATTGAGTCCAACTATCCAATTAAAGTTGTTGAGGCTCTCGTTTGAATATTTTGTAACGTCCAAGTTAAATGTGCGTCCCATTACTGACGGAAGGCACACGCTATATCTGGAATCTCCCATATATAGGAGATTTGTCTCAAAAGTGAATCTATATTTGTATGCGGGGTCAAAGAGGAATTTATCACAATGTTCGAATACATTAAAGAAATCTTTCCTCTGCTCAGATTTTTCCGGGATCTTTATTTGATCATTGTGCAACGTACCAAGGTTCTCAGAAGAGTCGTCCACGTTTTTGTTGAGCTCTTGGGAGTGAATCGATTGAGCGTTGATTCGAGAAAACCCGTTTAAAGCAAATCCATAAATATAGGGTCGATCGGCGTAAATATCTGCTTTTAAAGCTGAGTTCACGCACCAATTGAAAACCTTTAGACCAGCCGAGATTAATGTCATCGGTACATAATCTCTGATCGGGACTTCCAGGGTATTACCGAAAACAAGTTTTGTTCCCTTTATTTTCAGTCTAGGGGTGAAGTCTATAACAAGTCTGAGATTAGGCTGCAGTTCAATGTCTGTTAAAGAATTGGTGACGAATTTTTCATTATTGAGATATTTATCGTCACCTAAGTTGTACAAACTGTTACTTTTATGTGATGAACTGCCATCGAAATTGCGTATGAAAACACGAATACCAAATTTACCTAATTGGGACTCAATTTCAGTCACGATATCTGTGTTAACCAGTAAAACTTGTGGAGATTGTGAAGAATCCAGTGATGCTGTTATCAAAAGTCGTTTAGTCATCTGGGAGTGGATTTCGGCTTATAACGAAAAAGTCAAAAGAAAACGAGTTGTGGAGAAGATAAGGCTTTGGAAGCAACTTTTGGAGCAATGAAATAAAAATAAAAAAATAGAAAATGAAAATAGAAATAATAGTAGTGATTCGACAATATTTTTGTTTCAATTGAGTCAAACAATAAACTTGGACTCAACGATAAACCTGATTAATGAAACCAAAATTGATGATTCGCTTGAATTTTGTAATGAGCAATCATGATTTTTAGCACCTCAACTTGCCCCAAAATATGTGAAAACTGCAAATGACACACTCATAACATCAACAACAACAACAAAAAAAAATAAAAAATAAAAAATAAAAAATAAAAAATAAAAAATAAAAAATAAAAAAAAAAAAAAAAAAAAAAAAAAAAAAAAAAAAAAAAAAAAAAAAAAAAAAAAAAAAAAAAAAAAAAAAAAAAAAAAAAAAAAAAAAAAAAAAAAAAAAAAAAAAAAAAAAAAAAAAAAAAAAAAAAAAAGAAAAGAGAAAGAGAAAATACCGGGTTCATGATGGCCCAATTTCCCTGCCAGAAAACGGCACTTTCATCCTCACTTGCATTGGCGAACTGTAGACATTTTTGTGGGGATGAACCCCAGACTTTAAGCTAATGGACAGGTGTTGTCCGAAAGAGATTTGAGAGCAGAACAATATTTTAATACACCCAGGCTACATGCATGAATGTCCGTTCAATGGATAGAAATTCTCTGAATTCCAGCAGGACATCATTTTGACCGAATTAATTCGACGGCTGTAGCAATTCGAGAGAGAAGCATATAGTCACTTATTAGTAATGTGCGTGACGAACATGTGTCGACAGCAATCGGAGACTCCGGACTATCCTGCACATTCTTAGGTATATAAATACGAGTAGCTCACTCCCGACTTCGGAACAAAGTAATTAGTATAACTTCAAACATGTCAAATTCTTTAGCTCAACTTAAAGCAACTGGAACTACCATTGTCACCGACACTGGTGAATTCGAGTCGATTGCCAAGTACACCCCACAGGATGCAACAACAAACCCGTCCTTGATTTTGGCTGCTTCAAAAAAGGAGGAGTACGCTCATTTGGTTGATGCTGCTGTGAAATATGCATCTGAAAAATCTGGTGATGCTAAGCAAAAGGCAGCAATTGCTTTGGACAAGCTTCTTGTTGAGTTCGGTAAAGAGATTTTGAAGATTGTTCCAGGCAGAGTTTCAACTGAAGTTGATGCTAGATTGTCTTTTGACAAGGAAGCTACCATCAAAAAGGCACTTGAGATCATCAAGCTCTATGAAGCAGAAGGTATTCTGAAAGACAGAGTCTTGATCAAAATCGCTTCTACTTGGGAGGGTATTCAAGCCGCCAAGGAGTTGGAGGAGAAATACCAAATTCACTGCAACCTTACTTTGTTGTTCTCTTTTGTCCAAGCTGTTGCTTGTGCTGAGGCTAAGGTCACATTGATCTCTCCATTTGTTGGCAGAATCTTGGATTGGTACAAGGCCTCGACTGGTAAGGATTACGATGCCGAGAGCGACCCTGGTGTGGTTTCCGTGAGGGACATCTACAACTATTACAAAAAGTTTGGTTATGATACTATTGTTATGGGTGCATCCTTCAGAAACACCGGAGAGATCAAGGCCTTGGCTGGCTGTGACTTCTTGACTGTTTCTCCAAAATTATTGGAGGAGTTGATCAACTCACAAGAACCAGTGAAGAAGGTCTTGAGCGCCGACGCTGCCCAAGCTGCCGACCTTACTAAGGTTTCCTACATCAACGATGAAGCTGAGTTCAGATTCTTGTTGAACGAGGATGCAATGGCAACTGAGAAGTTGGCTCAAGGTATCAGAGGCTTCGCCAAGGATGCTAACACTTTGATTTCTCAATTGGAGGCAAGATTCAACTAAGTTTGAATTAGCTGTTGGTTTTACGTAAGGATAAAAATTTATCTTTAATAAACGCATTATTTTCATGGCTTACAATAAAAATCTAATTTCGTCTGTATCTTTGTCAGAGTTCGTTTATGATTCGATGTATCTTGAACTAAGATGGTGCACAGGTGTTTACTTCGACCCTAGTAAAGAGAAAGATGCTTCGTGGCCACCACAGTAATGAGACCCTACGAGAACAAACCAGAGGACGTTTTACTGCCCTTTCCATTGAGTGTATCAGGGAATATAAAAGCAGGGTTTGCAAGGGGCTCTTCAGAGCTAGGAATACCTACGGCTAACATTCCTGTCAGCGAAAAGTTGAAGTCGTTAGAGTGTGGAATATACTTTGGTTGGTGCAAGCTTAGTCCCAATAATCTGAGCTCATCAGGCTATATTCGCAGTGAAGCCGGAAAAGAAGTATACTTTAATAATGGAGAGTCTTTGCGTGATGATGATGTTAAACCTTTGCCAATGGTGATGTCAATAGGATGGAATCCATTCTACAATAATACGGAGAAGGCCGCTGAGGTTCATATCATCCATGATTTTACAGATTGTTTCTATGGGGCCAAAATTAATATCTCTATCTTAGGGTATTTAAGACCAGAACTTAATTATACGTCTAAAGGTACGTTTTTTTTTTTTTTTTTTATCATCAATGAGTTTATAACGTGTTGAGTATAATTTCCGTTACTAACAGATAGAGGCTTTGATTGACGATATCAAAACTGATATTTCTTCATCTCTTGAGATTCTTTCAAAAGCCCCATTCTCCATTTATGCAGAAAAGCTAGAGAACAACTGATGCTCAACATCACCCACAACCGTACTCATGAGGTAAAAAATGCATTCACACTCAGCAATTCCTTGAGCACTTCATCAGGAAGACTTTTATTAAGCCGAGCAAACTGGGCCAAATAATCTCGAGCTCTTCGAAAGTTGCCCAGATATATTTCTAGCAGTGTTAGTTGAATAAGGATGTGGGCGGCACTTGGGTAGTTGTTCGCATGAAGTGCTCTTTTGAGGATTGATCTTGCCTTATTGATTCTTTGCCGCGAGATGCAAAATGCACAGCATGTCTTCACAATAACATTGTCGTAACCAGTTGCAAGCAAACTCCTTTCTAGAAATTGCATGATATATTCATCATCAAATGCGACACACACAAAATTTATGTAAGATTGCCAGATTTTAATATCATTAGGCTGTTCTGGTTTTCCAATGAGGGGTGCATTGAGTTGACGTTCAAACTCAAAAACCTTGGATGCCAAAAGTGATTGATGTTCGTATAGTAAACTGGTTGAGGGTAATGTCTTGAGTTTATTTTTTTCTTTGAGTGCAATACATATATCTTCAACCCTCTTGAACAAAGTAGAGAATGCATATTTTGGTTTTGAGCCTGCAAGCATTAAAACAGACAACAATTCTTCATTAGTGTCTTCAACCTCCCAGAAGTATGACATAAAGAAATTGATATACATTTCAAAAAATTGATTTGCATAGAACAGGTTCCCTATCCTTCTCATACCCCTTTTGAACTCCTTAAGAACGTCTTCTAAATCATCTGAGATATGCTCCACGCGATAATTAAGATAAGAAGTCCACATCTCAACATCGAATTGCAAGACGCTCAATCCCAGCTTAAAGCTCTCAAGAGCTTTGCTTTTACTCCCATTTCTAAAGCACAACTTCGCATACGATGTCCAGTATTTTGGAAGGAGTGGATATCTTGATAGTAGTAACACGAAGCAAAGCTCTACTATGTTTGATTCTTGCTCCAACTCTGATTCAAAAGTTAACTCATCGGTTACTTGAAATAGGAGAGACTGGATATTATGAAGGGCAAAAGGATCTCTGAGGAGGTTCGAGCTTATGTTGGTAATTTTATGAACTGTAGTCATACTAGAAGAGATGGGAAACGCTCAACCAGCTAGTCTTACAGATTGTATGCACACCGAACACAAATTTCGATGGATTTTTGCGCATCAGCGGGGTTTTTCTTGAAGAGTACCTAATAAGAATCAGAAATAAACCATTAGAAATAAGAGAAAAAATTAATTACATATCCCACAAAAACGAGGCACGTATATTTATTATGACTTGGTGATTAGTAGAAAGTAGAAGGAGCCTTGTACAGGTACAACTTCTTGGACTTCTGGACTCTGTGTGGCAATGGGAATTTCAAGCCCTTGGCCAAGTATTGCTTGACGTATTGTCTCTTGACATCCTCAGTCTTCTGCAATTCAACAACCTTCAAGATGTGAATGTTTCTAAATCTGGCTCTGTGTCTAGCAGCCAAGTCCTGGTACATGGTTTCGACAGCACCAACTCTGGTAACATCTCTGTACTCCTTGTACATGTTGTGAATACCAGATCTAGACTCGTATCTGATCCAAATACCGTATGTCTTCACCTTGGTTGGGGTTGGGTCAGAGATGACATTCAAAGCAACAATTTCACCGGATGCCTTCTTAACCTTGTACAATCTCTGCAAGAAATACCAGAAACGAGACTTGGCAACCACAGTGTTTGGAGCAAAGATTCTCATTCTGAACAACTTTGGCTCCGGAACGGCCTCAGTTGGGAGACGACGTCCGATGATTTGATACTCATTCAATCTCGACATCTATCAGGTTAGTATCTCTTCATCAATATATCAAAACTAAGAAATAAATCCCTGTTATGTAACATACTTCCACTATCGCTGTCAAATGAACTTGGATATAATGTAGTCGAAAATTTCTCACTCGCTCCTATAGCGATGTCGCGTGTACAGTATTCTGCGATTCACTACAGACAGGGTAAACGAAGAAGAAAAAAAAAAAAAAAAAAAAAAAAAAAAAAAAAAAAAAAAAAAAAAAAAAAAAAAAAAAAAAAAAAACTACCAAAAAAAGAAAAAACTGCGCACTAACTCTCATTTGACCGTCTTTAAATCTCGTGCTCTCAATGTTTTCTAGGGCATTAACCCTAACTTTCAACTGCCACCTGAGACGCATTGGACCTGACGATTATTTACGGGTAAAGGTCTCATAGCTTTAACTTTCTTACCGTATATTGTTTAAAATGGTATAGTTACGTTATATTCTATAGTATGTGTTATTTTGTAAGTCGAATGTTCTCAGTCTATTCATTCGTACATTGCTATGCATGTATTTTCGCTCCCTTTTCAGCACTTTCTCTACTTTTTCTCTCTCTGCGTTGTTTGGCAGTGGGGCCAGACTCGGTCCCCAAAAAGTAATCAAACCACGTAAAAGAGCTTGCATAGTTTCCTATGAAGTAATGATGATGCAAATCATGATGGGCGGCCCCTGCCCAAAATGGGAGAATCTTATTTAAAGACCAAGGGAAATCGTAACCAGAATGAGAATCCACTGCCTGGAAAAGTCTGAGGATAATCCAACACGAAATTGTAAATAAGTGGATCTCAGGTAAGTCCCATGCTGGATAAGTCTTCGCAAGGAATGCGTACAATATGGGGAACCCCACTGTGCCTACTCCAAGGGACATCACCTCAACAGGATGAGCATATTCTGCGGTGAATCCAAAGGGTGCCGCATACTTGTGGTGTTGTTTGTGTATGTTTTTGTAAAACCAGCCATAGTGGAAGAGACGATGGAAGCAATAGTGCCACATATCTTCACAGAGGAAAAAAACAATAATCTGAGCTGCCATTACTTTCCAGGAAGGGAAGGGGACGGCAACAGATATCTTAAGCGAGGCACAAAGCGGATGAAATAGCCATATTGGTAAAGCCTCTACCAAAAAATGTGATTTTAGCACCGCTTTAAAGCATTCCCATTGCTCTTTGGCAGAAGGTACTTTGTCTGGTTGAATTTTCCATCTGTTGAAATAAGGAATTGAATCAATTATGACCCAAGGTAAGCAACGACCGAAGTAAGTGAACTCATGAACACAGAAGAACAAAAGTCCAGTTGCCAAAATATCATTATTGATATAAATGTACCATGTTGCCCACAATCTTTCCAAAACACTTAGCTTGCTGGCTTCAGTGGCAGAGGTCGAAAATTCCAGAAGAGAGCTAAAAATTTCGGGAAATGTAGTCAGATTTTGAGCAAACTGGGATTTGAGTCCCGAAAAGACTTTGGTTTCGAGCATCTTTTTACTGAAGATCCAAACGATATCAATGAAGTTCTACTCTTTGTTGCTAACCTCTGGTATATATACATTCTCGCCCCTTCGCTTATGTAATTGATGGCCTTATTTTGCAGCCATCAAATGTGGTCTGATCCATGAACGCGCGACGAATACGAATAAACGACAGAGTAAACACGTGACTCGATGTATGCATATGTCCAGCTCTCGTACCCGCCATTAGGAGACTTCTTCTTTCGTAAAACGTCCGAGATTCGTATGCCTTATCACTTACATTATCATTTTCTTTTCCGCACTATTAAAGGGATTTCTTTTTGATTTGTTCTATAAGACTTTTGAGTCATGTACTTAATCAAGTTGAACGCTTCGACTTCCGCTCGCACCGTCTATCATTCTATACTCTTTGAGTTGGCAAAATATCCACTAGCAAAGAGTCTTTTACGTTGAAGGATGGGCCCGTCTTTTGTTTTCTGAAATTTGAAATGTCAGCAAAGAACCTTTCAAAAAGATAAGATGTATCAAGCGGACCTCCTTTTGCTTCAGGGTGGAATTGTGTTGAAAAAATTGGTTTAGTTTTATGGCGTATACCTTCGTTGGATAAATCGTTCAAATTCAAGAAGAAGGGCTCCCATTCTGTGCTGAGAGTATCAACATCCACAGCGTATCCGTGATTCTGAGAGGTTATGTGACAACCTCCGGAGATGAGATCGTATGCAGGTATGTTATGAGCACGATTACCGTACTTCAATTTGACAGTCTTAGCGCCTGATGCCAAAGCGAGAAGCTGATGACCCAAGCAAATTCCAAATATAGGAAGCTTCTCAAATTTCTGAATAGTGTGCTTTAAATGAGACACTGTCAGTGAACAATGTGTAGGGTCACCAGGGCCATTAGATATGAATAAGCCATCGAACTTCCCAGCGATATTGTGAATAGGATAATCATAGGGGAAGACCGTGAGGGATGCACCACGCTCCACGAGACACCTCAAAATATTTTCTTTTGCACCACAATCCAATACAGCGACATGGAAGCCTTTATCAAACTTATCCGGGCAGGACACATGGTATGGGGCTTTGGTTGATACCTGACGAACCAAGTTAATTGCAGCAGGATCCTCAAACGCCTCATCTTCGTCAGCGTCATACTCCTCCCCAATACTAATTTTGGCGAGCGACGATCCCTGATCCCTTAAATAACTGACTAGTTCTCTAGTATCAACACCGGTGATTGCTGCTATTCCAGATCTTTGACACCATTGTTGAAGGGATTCGACCGCGGTCCAGTGAGAGTACTCCATTGCAACATCAGCAACAACTATTCCAATGCATTGAACTTTTGGAGATTCCATATACTTCAACAAATTAAACTGATCTTTTGCAGTCGAGGAAGGCACACCATAGTTTCCAATTAAAGGCTGTGTAAAGCATAAAATTTGGCCCTTGTAGGAAGGGTCCGTCATGGATTCTGGGTATCCAACTAAAGAAGTAGTAAAAACTGCCTCCCCGCTGACGTTTTTGTTTGCACCAAAAGAATAACCATTGAAAACAGGACCATTTTTAATTGTAAGAGTTGCCCTGTCCAACTTGGATGCCGATGAAACACTGTCAGTGGCAATTGTGGCTAGAGATTTTTGGAAGCATTTGCTTATTCTTGAGACGCTAGGCATCAATCTGAATAAAAGCTTCATGATCAATAAAAGAGCTTCTAGTCGGTTGTAGTAAAAAAGGAAAAGAGCCGATGGAAAGTTTGAAAAAAAAAAAAAGGAGCAAAAAAAAAAAAAAAAGAGTAGGGCTGAGTCACAGATAACCCACCGCGGCATCGACAAGAACCTTCCTTTTTTGGAACACATATATGCAGGTTGAAAGTTGTTTGAAATGCAGTATTGGAAATCTAGAATAACCATTTTTTCTTTTATGCTAGGGTTTTTGAAACAAAATGATAAGGATAAGGCACTGCCTTCATCCAACTAGAATGGGAACCTCAATTTTGACGTGATTCTTGTTCACTTCTCCACCTTTCATCTTGACATCTATTTGCAAACCGTAAAGACGACCGATTAAACAATTTTGAAAACTGGGCACCAATGTGTAATTACTTTTGTTTGTTACTTTCAATGGCACAAGTAGACTCTTTTTCCATAAAAGCTTTCCATCGGTGGTCTGAGAAGCCCTCCAGTCTTCATTATCAAGTACTTCAGAATCAGTACCGTGAGATACTCTTTTGAAATAATCTTTCAAAATGTCTTTCTTCAAACCCATTGTACTTAGGCTCTTAAGATATGAGAAAGTCTCTTTAGACACAACAGTTTTAGTTTCTTTTAAGAAACTTATGAAATCGTTGACGTCAGACTTTAACTTCAAAAGTGTTTCTTGTGTCAGTTCAGTCTCTTCGTCTAGAACAACCATTTGATCTTCGTTCAACATCGAATAAAAGAAGTCATGCTCAAAGGAAACGGGAATGGGGTATTCTGTGTTGTAGGTCCATGCGATGATATGAAAATCTATGTAAGAAATAAGCGGAGGCTTAGTTGTTTTATCTGAGGGATCAAAAAGAATGTCAAAATGGATCTCTTTTAATATTTTCTCATCGTTCCTTTTATAAAGATTCTCTATGTTACTCAGCGTTGGAGTTAAGGAGATATTTGAGAGCTTATTTTCGAGATCAGAAAACCTGTCTGATCCCAGTATGCCATGATTGTACCTTCTTAAGAGTCGTGGGGTATCGTACAAAAGAAGCTTGTTGGGCACGTCAGCCACAAGTCTCAGTGCACCGATTTCAACAGTTGGCAGAAATATTTTGCGGCTTTTCTTTCCAAAAATTTGTGTGATCTGTTTCGAGGTCACGGCATTGCGCCACGGCCTTCTTTTAAGTCTCTTATCTTTGAGATGCTCAACACCCTCTGAACCTCTATATTCTTGACTTTCTGAGTTGAACTGATTGAATTTTTTTAACTCGCTTTGGTTCGATGATCTTTCGAAAAGTTCACGAATTTCTTGCTCGATTTTCTGGTTCATCTGCCGAACATAGTCCCAAGTTGATCTACGTTTCATGTTCTGAACAAACATTCCGTCAATTCCAAGATTGTCGAATGTATCTTCCCGAAGACCTTCATAGGCTAAGCTATACGCTTTGAGTTGGGACTCGACATTAGGGATGAACCTGACAAAATATTGAGCACTTTGAGAGACAACGTACTTAGACTCGCTGCCAGGCTCAGGGCAATTAATATCATTGGTTTGAATAGGAGTCTCTTGTGATTGTGTGTGCTGCTTATCAATAAATTTTGCTTCAATGGAGTAGCTCACGCTTATACCATCAAAACTATTATCCTTGACTTTCAAAGGGCTTCCTCTCTCCATTAAACAGCCATAGCCCAAAGCCTTATTGACTTCAATATTATTGGACCTGTATTGGAAGGAAGACTCATCAATCCCAAAGGAAGGAGGTGGCATTGTGTGTCTCAAAACATGATGAGGACAAGAATCATCTAATAGCATTTCTGGGAACCTAAAAGTCACAAATTTCTTATAGCGCTGATGAGGCCTTAGAACTCGATCGTCTGGGAGGCCCATTATGCAATTATCTATTGAGTCTTTGGAATCAGGATCATATTCGATTCCCGCGGAGCTTGGAATAATCCCGTAATTGTAGCTTGCATTGAGATCGTACATTTTCAAGAATTTTTTCAACACTAAACGTTGCTTTTGTTGATTTGGATCGAACTTGATGGCTTTGAATGTACCTTCAAGACTAACCATGAACATACCAAAGTCAACAGGCTTGGACAGATTATTGGTGATAATAACATAGCCATTGATAAAGTCCCCACTGGAGTACTCTTTTATCTTAGTCTCTAATTCATTAAATTTATTGGGGGTCGGAACATCTTTAGTGACAAATATCTGAATATCAAGAGGCGATTTTTTTGCTTTTGGGAGTCTATCAATATTATCAAGAACTGAATGACCATAACTTTCATGAGTGAGTGGAGAATTACGAGAGCTCAATCCTTGAGAATTTAAATGACCATTTACAGAAGTCAGTGGACGAGTATTCCTCGAGTGCAATTGAAGTCCTTCCTCCATTTCGTTATCTGAGAACATATATGCACCATCATCTTCGTACTCTAATTGGTCATTGGCTGTGCTTTCATCTCTTGTGTCAGTAGCATTAGATGAAATATCTGGACTTTGGTTACCTATTGGGTGATCATGGTTCAGATAATTTGGAGGATGGCCAATATTGTTCTCATCGAACTCAAAGTCGTTTTTTTTGAGCATAGACTGAAATAGTTGAAAAGATGGAAGAATGTCAAAATATTCCGTTCGTGTACTTGTCGGTGACATCGTCAACGAAGACGAACTTCCCAATTGATCTATTTGGCGTTGAAGTTCAGGGGCAGCTCTGTAAGCTACATTTCTTGCTGTTCTCTCTGAGGTGCTATACGAACTAGCAGGGCTCATCGGAGCAGACTCACACACTGCTGAGGATGAATTGGAACTCTCATCATATGCGGGAGGGTCTTTAGGTAGTGATAAAGGGCTTTGCTTTCTCATAGTTTTCTTACTACTTTTCTGAGGCGAGATCTACACCGATGCGCGTTAGTGCTCATGAGAGGGACATCAATGCAATGAAGCATTCAAACTTTAACTCTACATTAAAAAAATCGCTTGTTCGTTTTTCATTTTCCTATCTAATTTACATAAAT